>JAODKW010141988.1:0-11380 GCA_027576515.1 Dryopteris marginalis
CTTCAACATTTGCCACAGCAAACCTGGACCCTATCTGGTCCCTGCTTCCAAATATCAAATTGTGATGCCCAGGCACATTGTTTCCACAGTTTTGTCGTTTTATTCTCTGTATAGTTTGCATACCTGCTGTCTGGTAGGAAATATCCCCCACTAAAACCCTGTCACTCCCAAAGCCGTTCCAAACCTCCCAGTCTTCAGTATGGGTCAGCATGTTCATAGGACCCTGACTATTACTTTCATAAAATCCTGAGCTTTCGAAACCCCCTGTTCAGTATACAAACACACCATGTCTTCGTCAAAGGAATACAGTTTAGCCAAAAGTTATTTCCACTTTCACTTGTGACCATATAGATAAATATCATAGACGGATGTGATTAAAAAAACATAATAAATTTGATAAGATGGTGCCTTCTTCTAAAGGTTGCAGCTAGTCTTTAAAAGCTCGAAAATTTCCATGACTTACCCAGGTCGGTCTCACAAAAATTTGATAAGACGGTGCCATTTCTAGAGATTGCAGCTAGTCTTTTAGGGCATAAAAGTTGCCCTAACTTAACCTGGCTGGTCTCATAACAAGATTATGTTTGCATTGATGCATAGTCACATAGAAACGCGTTTCTGGGCTGAGAAACTCCAGAACCCCGAAATGGCCGAAACGCAAGTAACTCTTTTCAAAAACGGGGATTTTTTTTCTTTTCTCGCACAATTTTCGTCTTTTTCTTTGGTTTTGTCAAAGTGGATTTTTTTTAATGTTGGGATTTCAACATCTCTTAAGCACATCACACCCCTTTCTTTTCTTTGTTCTCCTCCTCCCATAGTCACATGAAACAAGAAACGAAACGGGAACGGCAAGGCCATCTGAAACGGAAACGGTTCAATCCTAGAAACGGAAACGGGTAGGAAACGGCTTTTTTCTTATGACAGTTATATTTTGTATGCAGTCTTAGTAGTTCCATCAAGAAACAGCCCAAAGGAAACGAGAAACGGATGCAGATGGAGTTTCCGAACGGATAGGCCCAGAAACGGAGTTTCCTTGTGACTACCCCCCCAAATTTTCCAATTTCTCACAAATTTCCCAATAATACCAATTTTCATATTTCTCAGTTACCCATTCTTCATAAATCCCCAATTTCTCACGAGTCACAACTCCGATAACCCAATAAAGCCCACAATTGTCCAAGCTTTTTCCATATTTTAAGTGCCTAGCTAGGCCTACAAATACAAACAACAAGTTATAAACCATTTTATTGTATTTATATAGAAAAAAACTGGGAAACCTCGGCATTTCTTGACTCTGAGCTGATGGACGAAATGCATTATGCACAAGGGCTAACACTTGTCAGTTTACACCTACACAATCAGTCACATCTCTCAAATATTTTCTTAAGTATATTCTCTTCATCCCGTCACTCTCCACAACCTCGATCATGAACTATAGAAGCATAGTTTTTACTGCAAAATACTGACTTGCCAATGTGGTGAAAATTGGGATGCCAATGCAGACTCTTTGCTGCAACAACTCACTCCACATTCTGCCAGAGAAGATGCACTTGCTGGCAATGGGTATGTAAAATGAAAATGTTGAGCATAGAAGCGAAACATCTAAACTGAATGTTGATGTTCCTGTGAGAACAAGGGTGCATAACCGTAAGCTTTCTAACAATGCAGATGCATCGGAATGGGCTCAAGAGGATGGTAGTACACTGCTATTTGAAAATTCGCAGCACCTTCACTTAATAATAATGGTTCTTATAAGTGATCTGAGTGTAGAAAACCTCGCTTAATGGTTACTGTCATTGGTTATGGATGATAAAGAAAGGCTGGACAAGAAACCTCTCCTTTTTTTTTCCAAAAAAAGGATATAGTTCTATTAAAAGTCCCCCCAAAAGGCAAAGACCTCAAGGCAAAATACAAAAAGGAGGAATGTAATCAAAGGTATCCCCCTTCAGCTCAGCCACCCCTACTTCAGGTCACAAGTTAGAGCAGCTCCAAGGGGCCGCTTCTACTGCATTGTGGAGCTAACCTTGACCTTTCTAGTACCAAGTTCAATATGTATCTACCCTTCAGTATGACCACTGCGAAACATTTTACGCTTCACCTCACAATAGGGCATTCGACCCCTATCATTTTCACCCTACGATGACTACAAATACCAAAACGCATTGTAACAAAAAAATGAAGGGAAATGAGTACTAGATATAATGTAATTTAGGTGTTTTAGATGAAGCGTTTAACGGAGGCATTTCAGTGGAACACACAAACGTTTTAGGCCTGTCACATTTCAGTCCTGCACGAACGTGTTTTAAGGTCACAATACTATACTCTGGAAGATGCTAATACCTTTGTTTCAATCTCTACTTACAACCCCCATAATCCTGTACAGTTCTCCTAAACTAATGAGATATAACTTAGCAACAAAACTTTAAGAGAAAAAGACAAGCCACTAGTAAGCAAAAGATACCGTGCAGCCTTGTGTCTCGCATAAGAAATTTCTATTACTTTGCTTTTTGGCTGGAGCTTTGACGCTTGCAAAGCCTGGCTTTCACACCAAGAACGCCGATTACAAGGCATGAGTTCATAAACACATATGCCCTTTCTTCATGCACAAGGTGAAAAGTGACAACCTGAAAAGCAGATAAAAATGAAAGCAACCACTTTTCTTTTACACAAACAAATGCTTTATTGTTAATGCTTTTGAGGATAAAAAGCAACTGCTCTCCTGTGTACCCCTGCCACATGCACTGCCCTGTCATCATTGCTGTCACGTCAACAATCTGCCATGTCATCAATGGGCAAATAGCTTTAGAAGTTTTCATCCTGCTTCTAGGCAGGAAACTCCATTCAGCATTGGATGAATGATATCACTGAGATTTATTCTGAGAGTGATGTTCTTATTTCCATTGCTGGTCAGCGCAATATGACTTCCAGTGTTTTGACGGCCATCAAATTGGGATTGCCTTCTCAAGAATGAACAAAACAAGGTTTTGAATCTATTATCTGCTCTCACATGCAGTTTCTACTTTTATCTACCATATATTGATGTGGCTTATCATGCACTGGAGATCCTCCTAATCTCGCAACCGCCTGCCGCCCTCACTTCACAATAGCATCCTCCCGCACCTCACCATCGTCTGCCATGCAGAGTGTAAAATGTTGACTTTCTTTCGTCTAGTTGCCCTCGCCGCCCTTGAATAGAATTCTAATGTGGGATGCCTCCTTGGGCTCCTGCAAATCTCTCTTTTCTATGCTCTTCCGGTCGTCGTTCTTGTGGGCTGCGCCAAAGCTATCACTTCATTGAAGGGAGGCTTCAAACAGGGGATGGGGAAGTGCAGAAATTCCCATAGAATCATTACACCCTCTTTATTACCACATAATAAAAATGCTTTCACCAATGACATCAAGGGTTCCAATTTAAGCCTCTTAGAAAAATGTGATCAATTTAATCCATGGGGGTTCCAATTTGTACAAAAGAAAGCCAGTATCATCTCCACACATCTACTCGAATAGGAGGCTTTAACTTTCAAGAGGTCAGAAAGACAGGATTCTCTTCTTGCACCTCATTTGCAAAGGCTAGCATACATGAGTGGTTGTCCTAAAAGCAAGCATCTCATATGGTTCTCCAATAGATGGTGGCTAGATTATGAGCTTGCAGATGACACACATTTAGAGGAGGATGAGTTTTGAAAAGTTTCAGCTGAGCTCTTTCAGTGCTTTATGCAGCTGTTGAAACTTCAAGCACTTGTTAACTGAAACAAATATGTAGGTACTTGAGCATAGTTGTTAAATGGAAGCGAAACGTGAACCTCTTAGGAGTTCCATCGCCATCAAATAGTTTGTTAAGCACCACTAAGATAGAATTCTTAGTGTTTTTTGTATTTTCATGAGATTTATTACTTGTACAACAAAGCATGACCTTTCTTACTTTAGGTGTCTTGGTACTAATTGGAACAACCGCTTGAAAACCGAAGTTTATACGGGGTCGGCAATGGGCATTCATAGAAACGAGAAGTTTTGACAACTCAATTCAAATCCACATGCTCATAGAAGAGTGCATCAATAGCCAATGATAATACCCTATCTTCTCAATCTACAAACGCGATCCACAATGCAAGCATACACTCTAATCATAAATCCCATAAAGCAATCAACACACGCATGAATGAGGAATGCACACACACAATAGGAAAATGCATCTTCTTCTCCGTACACACACGCGTGCATAAAGGAGAAAAATACTCACACACACACACACACTTGCAAGTAGAGAAAGAGAGTAAACTTTCTCATACCTAAGTTTTCATCCGGGCATTGACATGACGTTGGCCCAACAATTCGCTCCAATGATCACTACCACTATTACATTGGAGCTAAGCATGCCTTGGTGGTTAATGATGCACAGCTAGCATCAACTCAAGAGACTAGTCCAAAATTTCTTGGAGGCAAGCCCACACAATACTTGAGATAATAAAGTGAGAGTTGTTTAAGAAATTGTTTCTATTCCAAGTAGAGGAGGTTTGGGGATCCTTGATTCAAAGTTGCCAAGTCAGGCCCTACTAGGAGATCTCACTTCTGAAAGCCAATGCTTGTATGCCAACAATTGTGCCATGCCTAAAGGTCTCTATCGGTTGGATTTTCACATCGCCATCATTGTCTCTCTCCTTTTCCTCAAACTTGTATTTGCTTAAAGAGACATCTTCATCATCAGGCAAACACAAACATCTCTCACAAGTCCAAAAAATCTGGCAGTACCACCTCTGCATGCATATGACATATGTGTCCCAATTGTTTGTCCTGTCCACACTTACTCCAAAGTAAGATCGTTTATCAATCTCCTTTTGACATCCTCTAGAGTTGTGAGAAGGGTCCCCAAGGATTGATACTATGATCCCTCCAAAGTGGTTCTTTTCCTCGTAAAAATTTTAACCCCAAGGCAAATTACAAAATTTGAGGATTACAACAAGAGTATAATCGAAGGGTATCACCAAAAGAAGGGTAAAAGATAATCCCACACTTGAAGCTCTCAAGGGATTGTCGAGATACACGGCTAAATCTTACAATTATTCCTAGAATATCTCCTAAGCTCCTTAGAAGGCGTATCACAAAATTCTAACAATGTAAGAAATAGCTTCTATAGAGGAATTATCTCCATATGTAGTATGTATTGATGTTGAAACTCTACTTCTGTTCTAGCTCAAGGCCAAAAATAGTGGGCGGTTGAGCTGACATAGAGGGGATCTCTGAAGAGGAAATCTTGTGTTTGTACACATGTAAGCCTCTCGGGACCTCTCCACTCGGAGATTTCTCTTCACCTCTTCTTGGCTTCTCTCCTCCTCGCTCTCTCTATCGGATCTTTGTTTAAGCTTTCCATCATCCACTATCTCCTTTTCTGCATGAAGTTGTATGTTGCTCCACGGCCTGCTGTCTTTGATAAGGAGGTACCTCCAAAGTGGCTTCACATTCACCCTCATAGATTATAGCTCCTTGACGATTTGGGATATGCAAAAATTATTATCAACATCGGCCAGCCCAGTGTTACAGCCAAGTGTTAGGCGGTGTTCTCTCTACTATGGCAAATGGCTGCTAACGACTAGTCAATGTCTCAAAGCCTTTCAAGGACATTCGGGCATTGAATAAGAGTGGCATATTGGTCTTGTTTCGTAGCCCATCAACAACTGGCGAGTACCCCAATGTTAGGTGGTGGGTTACTATTCTTTACTCTGGCAGACTAGGCAATGTTGCAAAGCCCCTCAAGGGCTTTTGCCTTAGCCTCTAGTCACAATAAGCGGCTATCTCAGTATTGGATGGTGGGTTGCTATTCTTTACTATAGCAAACAGTGGATAACTATGGCAGGCAATCTATTCTTGAGGACCATTGAATAGTCAAGGTATTAGTATCTCTAAGGCAAAGATTAGTCTTGTTTAGCAGCCGTACCATCGAGAAATAGAGATTATGAAGCTAGACTCCACTTGGCCTAAATCGAGAGTTGTGGCCAAGACACTGCATGAGCTAACGTCCGCATGAAATACAAACTCCTTGATGGTCTCCAAGAATCTCTCCAATTATTTTTTCCGAAGGAAAACTCATTCTATTACAGATCCCGTCAAGGGCACACACCTTGTGGTAAATTACATCAAGGAATTACAATAGAGGAATGTATCCAAAAAGGTATCACCAAAAAAGAAGGAAAAGACAACCCTAGGTTCAAAGCACACAAGGGTTGTCTCAATTACAAGGTGAAGTTTAAGATTTGTGCCTAGCAGACCTTCTAAGCTCCTGTAGAAATTTATGAAAGGAAATCTGTAAAGATGTCCTACTCTTCCCAATGACAAGCTCTGGATGGAGTTCAATCCCTCCTATGTAGCAAGGATCTTTTGCCAATCCTGACTATACTGAAAGAACCGTGTCTTGTCTCTCCAAATTAATAAAAAGAAATCCATAGAGGTGCTCAGTCCTCCAAATGGCGAGCTATGGGCGGAATTCAATCCAACTTGGACATTTGGCTTTTGGATGCACAGAGATAAGATTTCTAGGGTATCACTTGTCAGATATCTAAGGCAAGAACTATAGGAGAAACCCTTAGGGTTTTTAGAAGTCCCACAAGATTGTTGTTGTGTACAAATCATTTCAACTATCAAGGGGACTCCCGACCTTGCCTCCATAACTTGGGGCTCTTTTTGCTAGTTCATTATTAGCAAAGGAAGACATGAGGCACAATCCTAAAATGTTAACAGATCTTAGCTCCATGTCAACACTAAGTCAGTGCACACGTAAGGTAAATCCGGCCTTCAATGTAACTTGACGGGCAGTAGACAATATTGAACACTTGAGACGCAAGACAAAGAGTAAGAAGAGAGATTGGGGATCAGGAAGGGAACTAGAATGTTCCCTTGCAAAAGAGAAGCGCTGGCCCCAAACCATGGCGCCCCTATCGGTATCTCATTATTGCTTTCCAACGCTCCAGTACAGCTCCCACCAAGCCTAATTTTTCTTCACCCAGACAATGAATATACAAAAGTGAGCCTAAGACTATCTTTTTATACACCCTTGAACAAAGCAGACGCTTTTTTAATTGTTTACAACAAAAGCGCTTTTCCACACATCCTCGAATAGTTTTTTACATGCGCCCATGATGAGAGAGAGTAGAGAGAGGATGCGCACAGCCCACAGCCCTGTCCACATGGCAGCCTGCCATACAGCCACGTGGCATGCCACATCAGCATGGCCGTACAGCAGCTGCTGCCCTGCTGCCTGCCGTACAGTGCGCTGGCTGCTCTCTCTCTGCCTGTGTGCCCTGTACAGACAGCCTGTCCGTACAGCAGTAGCCATACAAGGGCTGCTGCTCCCACCATGCTCTCTCCTGCTTCTCTCACCTGCGAGCATATAAAAGCAAAGCATACATGCCCCATGCAAAGCAAGCAAAGCATACATGCCACATGCAAAGCATGCACATATTCCACATGCAAAGAGGCCCTACCATGCACACACGTATATTATGTATAGCGCACATGCATAGGTTTTCCTCATGCATGCCACACACACACACACACACTGTCTACATATACATGCATGGCACATGCCAAACATGCATAGCACGCACACCCATACCTTCATGTGCAAGACCCTAGCCATGTGCATACACGTGCTCACATGAACAAACCCTAGGTATGTGCACCCATGCAAGGCATACATCATCTATCATGTCACACATGCAAACACATGTGCACCATACACACCCTATGTCCGTGGAAAAATGTACACCTGCATTATTGGCAAAAGCAGACGTGAGGTGCAATCTTAAAACATTAGCAGATCTTAGCTCAGCACTAAGTCAATGCACATGATGGGATTCTGACCATTCTAGGGTTGGCACATTGCTGACATGAGAGGCCTTTTGTGATTGATAATTCGAGAGATATAACGCAAAGTTGAGGCCTTAGGGGAGCTTGAGAGGGACCTCCAATACAGGAGGGCCAATTCTTTATGACCTCGGGTAGAAATTAGGTCTCTCTCTCTTCTCCCACTCATTCACCTAGGTGTTTTTGCGTACCTCTGTAAGAGTCTTGTATTTGTCTAAGAGCCTTCTAGGCAGACTGAGCATGGTATCCAAAGTCTTATTAGCTGGAGAATTGTGTTAGTTGTTATACCTAACACTTACCAAGAACTGTGCTAGCTATTATGCTCGAGAATTGTGTGGTAGAGGGATAGCATGTCTGATCACATACAAGGATCTGAGCTTGGCCTAGATGAGGTTAGTTGTATGCACAAACGATTGATCGACGGCATATATAGTTCAAAAGCCGTGTCTGAAGAATGGTTGACACTACAATTCCCACTTTGAAATGTAAGCTACAGAAAGCTCAACCTGCAAAGACCCGAAAAACAATTAGCAGGCCACAAAGGCTCCATTCACCTTATGATAAACTCTAAAATCCGATCACTTGAATAAGACCTACATACATGATCCTAGCAAAGTCTTGCAGCTGCAACACAGTTCAAAGGAAGTCAGTCAAGATACACCCAAAAGTTTTCTGCAATTTAGAAGTAACAATGGACTTAAAAAACTGATCGCTTTGCTTGGATCCACGTACATGATTCTGGCTGAGAATATACCAGCTGACACACATTTTAAAATTAGTTATTCGGGATCCAAGCAATAGTTTCTGTAATGCATTAGTAAATTTTAATACAATCCGGGAAATGGTGGATTTCTGTAGATGGCCTTCCCTTGGCACAAACCAAAAACATTACTTAATAGTGTCATGGTGGCAATAACTTTACCCATCACATCAGATGATGGTGTGTGTTGCACAAATGATTACTCCTTCCAGGCGGTAACCGGTGATGGAAGATTTATTGTAGCAATGGTAGTATCAAGCAAGTAACAGCAATGCTAATCCAAAAAAAATCCTTCGTACGTATTATGCTTACTCTGTTATCAAGCAAGTAACAGCAATGCTACTGCAAGTAGGATCCAAAAAAAATCCTTTGTACGTATTATGCTTACTCTGTCACCGGCATTGAGATATGCACTAGAGTTTAACAAATTTATGAACTCTTCTGGATTGCTGGAGAGAAGACTTTCACATGTTACCTTAAGATGTTTCTCAAGTTCCAAAACTTGTCCATTGTCTAATAGTGGGCATTCAAGCTTGCTCTTGCTTGGCTTGATTCACATTGGAAAAAGCCCAGGCTATTATGTTTGCAATTTAACCTAGACGAAAGAGTAACCATCTACTATTTGAGATGTATTTGGAGACAAATTGTAAGAAATTTGACTTTGTTATGACAGTTAAGAGTCGACAAATTGCCAACTTAGCTCTACAAATGGCAGCATCGCATTTTGGTTGCCCTCATTTGAAGCATATCTCTGCACATCTTAGAAAGCTCTCTTCATTTTTTTAACAGCCCATTTACTCTCTCTATGTTGAAGGCCCTCGTTAATCTTCTGGTCATCCATTTTTGCAAGCATCTCTTTAGATATGCAGCATCCTCTACATCATTCTAGCTTCTATACTAGATTCTTTAGACTCTATTTCACTAGCTAGCCTGACTTGTGACATTTACAAAGTAGGAGGCCTATACATGTGTGTACAAACCCCATGTTTGCTGTTGAACAAACTTCTCAGTGAGCGTATGTTTACTGCTTTTTATGACCATCGTCGCTCATGTTTGCAGCTATGGGATATGTCATATTTGCTGCTGTATAACTTCACATACTTCTGGGTATATTGCATCAAGATGGCTGATAAAAAACGATCCCCTGTTCTCGTGAAAGAGAAACCTCCATGTCTTTTGTACTAGATATACTCTCTTGAATAATAAAATACTCTAAAATAGGGGGTCTGCCCAGTCTGGATGCTTACCTTCATCTTTGAAATAGCGGCTTTATTGAAATGCTGGAATGTTTGATTGTGGTACAGATCAAATGATGCACATTACACAAGCAATCACGTGCCATCTGACTGAAGGAAAGTTCCTCATTATTTGAAGGGAATAAAAAATAACTTGTCATTTTGAAGAGTATTCTTGTTTGATGCTGCCCAGAAGAGCAAATGGAAAGGTACTAGCCAAAAGAACAGTCAAAAGGAACAGGTATGGGGAAATCACTTCGGTCAAAGGCCAAAGACCACAATACAAAAATCATATAAGAACTTCAAGGACATTTAATTTATTTTGTCCTCTAATCTTGTTGGGTCACATTTGTGTGTATATAAGTAAATCCTTGCTCACCATTGTACTCACCTATTCATTGCTAAATCAAGGTCGAGTATTATTCGTCTCATTCTCTGTCTCACTCGTGTCTACACTATGCTTCCGCATGCTGGGTATCACAGTTGTAATCCTTGGGTGTGATGGAGGAGAAGACAAAGAGGAGCGAGTAGGCGGCCCATGTGATGCAATCCCAATAAAGAAGAGGCTTACTTTTTCATGTATGCTCGAGGGCAGGGCGTGTGGGAGCAGACTACGGGAATGTAGTGCCGCGATGCAGGACAAGGCAGGAGTTGCAGCCTGCTGCCCAATATGTGTAGAACTCTGCCGTAGCAACCACACGAGCGCCCTCCAACAGACGCCACCGAGAACGCCTCCACCGTATCACGGGGGCAACGATCAAGGGCATCGTCCTAGAGAAGGCTGGCCAAGGTGTGGGTGAGGCCGGGAAGCTCAAGGCAACAGGCACTGGAGATGCAGGGCAGGGTGTGGTGGAGCAAGCTGGCGAGGTCCACACGTAAGCCAAAAGCACGAGCGATTGTGCAGGGCCATGCGGGTGGAGGAGCGCATGGTAGAGGAGCCTCTGGATAAAACGCAAAAGATTAATAATTTTCACTTCATCCCTTCATTTTCTTATAAAAAAAAACCCTTTATTGAAAGGTTTTTGTCCAGTGTTCCCACGCTCCAAGTGAATTTGGTTCTTCAAAGTGGACTTTGTTTCTTCTCGAAGGATCTGCACGCACCAGTGTACAAGACGACGTGATGACTTTGGTAACAGTGATTTACCTTCACCGCCAAACTTGGGCACTTTCGAGTTCACAAAGGATCTTTATCGAGGGTATCAATGAATTAGGACATTTGTCACACAATATGGATCAGGTCTCATTCTTTGCTATTCTCTATCTTCTTAGGGCTAGTGAAGCAAAGGGGGATTGGGAGGTGTCGATCCAATAAGGAGGAATTTCCCTCACATGCTTTAGTCAAAGAGAGCGGGAGAGGGAGATTAGTTGTAACTCCAGGTGATTTGGACCCTTGTGTCATAGTTCAAGGCACATGATGCATCTGGCAAGAAACAGTTTGACAATACTATGGACGTGATTTGTTCACAGTTCATTGTGATCAAACTATGGACTCGCAATTCATGGTTAGCAGACTATGGACAGGATGTGTTCC
>JAODKW010143098.1:0-11380 GCA_027576515.1 Dryopteris marginalis
ATTGAGAGGGGGCGTATGATGCTAGAGCACAATGGCCTTCCAAGGCGATTCTGAGCGGAGGCATCTGCTACAACGGTTCATATTCTAAATTGTGCACCAACTTCAGCTTTACCAGGTTTGACTCCATTTGAGGCTCTCACGGTCACCAAACCTTGTTGTGTGCATCTTTGTGTTTTTGGATGTGAGGCATATGTACATGTACCGAAGGAACAACGTTCCCAATTGGATTGCAAATCTATTCCGCATGTCTTTCTTAGGTACAGTTCTATATCCAAAGCCTATCAGCTCTGGGGTCCTGCTGCTGGGAAGCTTATGATTTCCTAGGATGTGATCTTTGATGAGCGCTCTACATCTTCTTCAGATGCTGCTTTACTTCCTCTACCTTTGACTACACCTCCCACTGTGCCATCTGCATCTTTGAGTTAGCCTTCTACTTTGGCTGCTCCCGTTGCTCCTCCTTCTTCATTGGCTCCTCCGAAGCCTTTGGGTTCAGAGGGGGATTCTTCAGATTTCAAATGGTGAAAGATTTTGGTTTCTCTACAGTGCCTTCTTCCTCTACTTCTGGTGGTCCTCGTAGGTCGACTCGTTCGCGACAGACTGTTGAGGATAACAATTTTGTTAATTTTGCTTTGATGTCTAAAATTCTTGATACACCTCCTGTGCCCTCGTTGCTTTGTTGTGTGTGTATGTAGCTAGTATGCATGCTTGAAGTAGAAGTGGGTTTGAGTTGTAGCATTGAAGTGTGATTATATTAATGAGTAAAGTGCTGATGTGATTGCCCATTTTAATTGGTTTGGTTTACATGCAGTTATGTTGATTATGTATATGGATAGCTTGCCTACATGCTTGTAGTTGAGGTGTAGTGAAAACACTCTTTGCATTTGTGTGCGGTTGGAGTAGATCTAAGCATGTTTAGGGAAATTGAGCATGGTAGTGAATCCCATATGTAAGTAGCTTAAGGATTGATGGTTTAGCATTTAGATTGAGAGAAGAGTATGTATATGTATGTATATGACTCATACATGAGATGCCTGTTTGCGGTTGCATTGTATATGTAAGTAGAGTGTGTGTGAGAGAAGAGGTTAGTGATAGTGATGAGTTCAGTCTCCTTAAGTGGATGCTTCCTTGTGCTAACTTGGGTTAAAGTTCCTCGGATCGATAGACTGAGACTCATTGGTTGAGAGCAATTGCTTTTTCAACTGATATTATGTAGGGGACTAGAGGGTCTTCCACCATATTTTTTTTTTCCATGAGGAGATAATAAACTTGACTAGGTGATGACCATAATAGACCTTAGCATAGTGAGAAGCCCCAATCAAACCATGGAAGTAAAGAAGACCCTACGTTGAACGTGACCATTGAGAACATTAAGGAAATGGAGACCAACAAGGTGGCACTTAAGGTAGAAAAATAGGTTGATGTATAGCTCTGTGAGAACTGTCTCCAAGACAACGATGCCCTCAAAGTTTTTCATTTGAGGGCTTCCACAATCATGTGCTACCAATGAGAATGAACACCTCAAGGACTTAATTGACATCTTAAACAAGACCAACAAAGTGGCAATTAAGATAGAAAAATAGGTTGATGTATGGATATGTGAGAAATGTCTCTAGGAAAAGACACTACAAGAGGATCTTTCATCACCGATGGTGGTTTTCTACAATCAATTGTGTCATCAATAAGTTATTCAAAAAAATCATCCAAAAAATTTGTCAAAATTGGCATTGAAATGTGCATCCTAACGACATTGGAATAGGCGTCGAAATTAGCATCTGAAACACAAATTTTTTTATATTGTATTTTTTTTGAACTTTGTATTGTAACAGATTTATATCCTTTATTTTCTTCATTTTGACATATTTTTAACATATATTTGACATTTAATCGCAAGAGTATAGAGCGAAAAATAAAATCACAAATACATATTTGATTATATCGATGGATTAATATTCATACTGAATCATTATTACATCCATTCATTAATTATTTATTCCCTCGTCCTCAAAAAGGTCTCTAAAACCAAAAATATCATTTTCAAGAATATATTTATTTTATGTGATTCATTGATATTTAATGCATCACAAAAGTGTAAAGCTCAAAAGAGAAATTGACAAATTATTAAATGATGGATTATTGTCTTTATTAATTCATTATCAACTCCCTCATCCTTAACAAGGTCCATCGCACTAAAAATGTCCATTTTAAAAAGTAAATCTTCATTTTCATCAATGGAATGTGCTTTGTTCATCATCCATGCAAGTCTCAGCAAGCTCTTGATCTTCCTCTACAAGCGCTTTATCCTCCTTCACAAGCTCTTTCTCCTCTGCATGTGGTTGTGACACTTGTTTGTCCACCGGTTCTAAGTTATTGGCAATTCTTCAATTTATATGCCCTCTTCAACTTGTCCATGTTGTGGTTATTCAATAACCAATCTTGTTACATATTGTCCATCAATTTCTATAGTCTCATGTTCTATTTCTACCCCTTCTAGTATATTTTTTCTATGAGGTGAAACTTGTATTACAGATAACCACCTTGAATGTTGTGGGTCTTCCTTCAAAATCACTTGTTCACAATGTACATGCAGCACAAAGGTGTCCCTTTGGTTTGTCAATATCTTAGTGGAGTCTACTTGAACAAAACCACTTTGGTCCCTTCTAACACTCAAATTTGGCCCTCTTGCTACCACTTTGAAACATTTAACATAAAAAATTAACATTTGAAACATTTAACATAAAAAAATCAACATATGAAACTTTCTATAAAATTTTTTGATAATGTCTTGTATGGTTTCACAATAATCTAGCATACCAACTTCTTCATTGATGTCACTTCCACTTGATAAATTTTATTGTATGAAATTGGCTCTTACCTCACAATAAAGAGTGGTTTGGTTCTTATCTATTTGTTCCACTTTAAAATGACTGCGTTTCTCTATTGTCCATGGTAAGAATGGTAACTTTATTGTGATAGGAAGGGTAAGAATGGTAACTTTATTGTGATAGGAAGGGGTGTGTGTTTTGGGGGTGCCAATTACACAATTCTTTGAAATTATTGTGCAAAACCATTCAATCATTTGAATGATTCAAAAAATAAAAAACCCTTCATCGGAATAATCGTTAAAACAACCGTCAAAAAAAGCGTCGATATATGGAACCTTTAACTTTTGATAGTCATTCTGATGCTTTTTTCAACACCATTTTTATGGCAATTTTGATGATTATTCCAATGGCATAAATTTATAGATCTGAAATCCCCCTTTTCTATTTTTTGTTTGGTTGCACTCAATGGGAGGGTGGGTACTTCTCCCCCAACCCTCGCTCATGCTTCTCCTCGCTCCTTTCCCTCTTCATGATTGTGTTTGTGTGTGTGTGTGTGCCCCTTCATGCTTGAGTGTGTGTGTGTGTAGATATTACGGTTTAGACCTTTGATTAGTGTGGGCTTGCTAATTTTTTGTTTTTGATATGTTTGTGCAAGTGATTCCTTTTCAGATATAGTTAACACTACACATAGCAAGGATTTCCTTTGCTCACGAGCCGATTGTTGTTTGCATGTAAGTGCCCTTGATGCTTCTCTTTCAATATCACAATATATATGGCCTATTGGCCCATGGGTGGTCCACCCATTACAAGCTTTGCCCACGTTGGGGCTTTAGGTAGGAAAAATGTAGAGGCCAATGTTGTTATTCTTGCCATAATTTACATGAGTGCATGCTTGTAAATTGCTTGCCATATTCATAGCCACAAGATTGCATGCTTGCCATAATGTTGCATTCTTGTCATAAGTGGGCATAAGGCCATAAGAGTATTCTTGTATAGGTTGACCATAATCCATGGACCATAAGAGCATGCATAAAATTACTTTCACATAAGAGCATGCATAAGTATAGTGCTTGACCATAAGTCCATAGGTTGCTTGCATACATAAGTACAGTGATTGACCATAAGTCCATAGGTTGCTTGGATACATTCATAAGAGCATGCATAAGTATAGTGCTTGACCATAAGTCCATAAGAGCATGCATAGGTTTGCTTTCTTGCTTGCATAACCATAACAACATGCATAGGTTTTCTTGCATGCATAGATTGCTTGCATGCATGCATAGGTCACTTGCATAAGCTGCATGCATGTATAGGTTGCATGCATGCATAGGTTACTTGCTTTCATAACCATGCATAGGTTTGCTTGCATGCGTAGGTTTCTTGCATAAGCTGCACGCATGCATAGGTTGCTTACATAAGCTGCATGTTTGCATAGGTTGCTTGCATAAACTGCATGTTTGCATAGGTTGCATGCATGCATAGGTTGCTTGCATAAGCTGCATGTTTGCATAGGTTGCATGCATGCATAGGTTGCTTGCATACTTACGTAAGTCCATAGGTTGCTTGCATAAGTCCATAGGTTGCTTGCATGAATAGCTTTGCTTTGATGCATAACCATAAGTGCTTGCATTGCTTGCATACTTGCATAACTTTTCTTTGATACATAACCATAAGCTTGCCATAAGTGCATGTACATAAACCATAGGTGCTTGCATACTTTCTTTGATGCATAGCCATAAGCTTGATATAAGTGCTTGAATACACATAAGCTTGTACTTGCATACACATAACCATAAGCTCTCGCGGTGGTGGTAGTACTTGTTATGGTGGCAGTGGAGGTACAAATGCATCAACCACTCCAAATGACCACCCACCCACTGCATCCATGCAGGAGCACCCACATCCACGCCATGCTCTAGTCATAGATATGATAGCAGCCCTTGGCCTTTATGAGGTGACAGGCAGTATTTTGTTCGAGATGGAAAACCCATCCTCGGCTCGATAGAAAGAGAGAGAGATGAATGCACACATACATCAATTGTGCAAAGTTATTTTTCCCAATGACACAATGAAGGTTTTCAATGACTATGATGAAGACAAGGTATACCGAGTCATTGACTAGATCTGAGGGGAGTACACTCCCACACTAGGCTTAGAGGTGCTCTCTTGTGGTTGGATTTGCACGCACATGGTTGGGCATCACACCATAGGTTAGATGTGCGCGCCAATGTGAATGAGGAGGGTACCTTTGTACATGTCTCCAGAGGATTATAGATCCAAGGTAGCTACCCATTCAGTCGGTCCTCACCGTTTCAAGCAACAATGAGATGCGGTGATGAGACAAAATGAGAGTGTGGAGAGCTCTTATCTCCAGAGGCTGGGATTTATTTTGCTCTTATTTAGATGACGGAAATTGAGCGGGAATCGACCACTCGGAAGGAGAAATATGCCTTTCAAGATGGCACATTTCCTCTCCTTGAACATCTTGAGCGCGGGAGGGGGGAGTGATCCACTAGGATCGTGTAGGCAGTGTGGTAAGTACTACTATTTACATCTCAACTTGCATGTCCTATTTTAACTCTAAGATCTTGCTTTCATTAAGTAATTAAGCTTAACGTCTTGTATGGTTTTGCAGAGTGATGCACCACAGCCATAACGGTGATCCCATTGCCTCCATGTTTACTTTGCAGACACATGCAAGGATTTTTGCTACGTATGGTTATGCTACTCGTTATATGCGAGGATTGTATTTATGGTTGACACGCTACTTGCAGTTATGCAAGCTTTTTGTATCCTTTTGCTATGTACACTTATGGAACATGCTACTCGCACACATTTACGTATTTTGTATTGTTATATGTTCATGCTACTTCCGCAAATGTATAATAAATTTTTTTAAATATAAATTATGCTTTTATCTCACATCTCTTAGTTGCAAGACTTCATTTCTTTAGAGTACAGTTGGCAAAAGTACTCTTACTTACAGAATAGTCCATCCAAATTTGTAGTCCAAAAACGTTGATATAGGCATCAAAATTATGATCGTCGGTATCAGCATTGGAAATAAACGTTTTTTGACACGTATTCTGATGTTAGTATGGAAGATTTTGTGGTGATGCTTATTTCGACAATAATACTGACGTTTTGGGTTCTCCAGCCAAGTTCTCCCCCGTCAAGATATTGCTTGGTAGGGGGCCATATCTTGTAGTGTCCTCAAAGTTCTGCATTTGAGGGCTTCCACAATCATGTGCTGCCGATGATAATGAACACTTCAATGACTCAATTGACATCTTAAACAATATCATCAAGCTAGTACATTTTGACATGGTGACAACAGCGAGCAACAAAGCACACCACCTCAAAGACAAGGGCATCTCATATGGCAATCCGTCATCACCTTCAACAACAAAGAAGGGCGACTTAAGTTCCTTCTACAGTCACGTCTCCTAAAAGGCACTAAAATGTGGTTTGTTGAAGAGCTCACCATTCACCAACTCAAGCACAAAAGCGAGGAGCTCAAGAAGATGCACTAAGCATGCAAAGGGGCAAAGCCATCATCCAAGAGTTCCGATCTCCTAAACCCCCAGATCGCTCCCTAGGTTTATCCTTCCGGAGACGCGAGGCGTGTGAACGATGCGTTCACGCACACGCACACAGACTCTCTCGCTCTCTATAAAAGTTGTCGGTTCAAAATTGCAGCCACGTTGTTCAACCTTACTTCATTGCTAAGTTCTAACCCTAATTCTGGTTTGTCGTGCTTTCTGCAAACTCTACTTGCTCTAGATCGATTTGTAGTTCGATTTCTTCTTCCAGGCGCTCGATCGCAGGAAAAGGTACATGCTTTGTGAGCACCTTACATCAACGGGCAATAATCTGCTTCAATTTAAGCTGATCGGCTTGCAGAAAGGAGCGTTTCTACTTTCTTCTTTGCCAACTATTTTCCTTGAATTTTCTAGTTGGGTAGTTAGATCTTGGATTCATCCATCATTGTAGCCAAACTTAATCTTTGTCGAGTATTACTTGGTAAGGTTCTCATAACCTATTGTTTGAACTTGAAATCTTCTTGATCATTTGGGATTTTGCACACTATCACCTTCACTCTTTCAATTAGAACTAGTACTAATTTTCTCTATAACATCTCCAAAACTTGGATATCCTTCACTGTCATGTCATAAAAATTTCCAAGACTAAAGGTCTTCATTGAAGAATGCTTCCCTTAAATACTCCTAAGTAGTAAATTTACAAACTTGGTGTTGGTTATATCATTTGTCTACATTATCATCTAATTTTGAGAGGAACAACATCCAATAAGCACATTCCCTCTCTAGCCCTCTAATTTGGCAAGAATTCAAGCATTTCCTAATGTGATCATCTGCATCCTCAAATGAGTTGTGTTTGAAGGTTGACACGTTCAAAGGGACTATGCTTAGAATTGTAGCTAGGGATTTTCCACAACAAATGGTGGAGCTTCAACTCCTTTCTAGGGTAATGATTGGGTTTGGTGTTTCTCCTTATAATTGTGGCCCTACTAGGGTCCTACTTGAGCACCTATAGTCACACTTTCAATGGGTGTTGTGCTAGTAATTGCCATATTTTTTCAAGAATGAAATGAAGCTTTAGTGGTGGAGCACTGAAAAATATTCTTCTAATATGGGTATATGGTTTTATGTCAGGACATAGGTAGTGTGGATTAGGACTAGCCTACACTAGCATGATACAAGCATGATCAAGTACAAGGATGTCTAGACTAGTTTAAATCCTAGTGGGTTAGGACAAGCCTACACTAGCATGCTACAATCTTGGGCAAGTATATGGGTGTCCAGACTAATGTAAACCCTAGTGGCTAGGTCAAAGGCTATATATCTAGCAATTAGGTGGAGTGAGCCATCGTTCTTGTCTCTTCATCTTTAGAGAGTACTCGTGGCTTGGGTATGTGGTTGTAGGTTAGGACACATGTAGTGTGGGCTAGGAAGAGCCCGCACTAGCATGCTACAAGCGTGGGCTGGTACAGGGGTGTCTGAACTAGTGTAAACCCTAGTGGCTAAGCTACACCAAAGGCTATATATATCTAGAAGCTAGGTGGATTCTCGGGGGATTCACCCATGAGGTCCGTATGGTAACACGTGAGTGTAAGGGAGGGGGGTATTTGAAGGGAGAGGAGGTAATTTTTATAAGGTATGGTCCATATATAGGGGGATTTTTTCCGTATATTAGGGGGTATTTTCACATTTTTTATGTACGCAGGTGACGTCTCCTCATTACTACTAGTGAATCCCCTGGTGGTGGATTGAGCCATCATTCTTAAATTTGCTTCTCTAGAGAGCACTTGTGGCTTGGGTCTAGGCTACAAAGCATCTATTGTTGCATTATGCTAAAATTATTAATCCTTGAGATGGTTGTCAACATAGAGCCTATTGGCATGGTGTTGTTGCAAGGGAGATGCCCCAATGCATTAGAAAGAGAAGCTTGACCAAGTCAAATTATAATTTTTTCAGTGTATATGAGAGCATTGTTTGCCAAATGCATGCTCTTAAGGCAAAGACACTATACGATAGTGCCACTTTAAAGATAGTCAATTGATTTAGAAGGTCAAATAGCTATTGTTTTGTGCAAGGTTGGAAGGAAGAAAGGCTCATGGGGCAAAGATGCTCTTTAAAATTAGTGTTCAACTCAATTAAAAAATTTCAAGTGTTTATGGTCACTTGTGCCGTATGCCAATTCGAGCTTCACGTGTTTTAAAAGTGCACTAATGAGGTTGGGATTCTTAATTAGGGGTAAATTTGAATACCATTCAACTCCCAATTTATCCCAACATGGCTTGTAGCTCAAGACTGGTACCAAACAAAAATCATAAGTTCTTATAAGGATCTTATAAGATCCCATGAGTTACAACCTGGCCTAGAGGAGCATAAGTCGGGCAATCAATAATCTTTCTCATCAAAGATTATTAGTCAAATGTTATGGCTTGAGAAAGAAGTGGGTTCTTGTCGCAAGGAGATGCCTTGACAAAGCTAAGGGTTTAGAGATTAAACAAGGGTGGTTCAAATGCTAAGTCAAGTGATTCAATATTGATTTTTCACTTCTATTAGGACAAGGTGTCTAAGGAGGGTGACCAGTGAAAAAATTTACAAATTTTTACATTAAAATGAACACTTTCTCTTTAAAGGTGGGTTTTGTTTTTAAAATATTGACTAAGAAAGTTTATGGATATTTGCCTATATGTGACAATGTGTTACAAGTGCTTTGTCGATGCATGCCAGAGACTCATGGGTAGTCATTATTTCTTGAGTTTTCAATATTCATTTTCATCATGGATCCCATGAGACATGGTGTTATAGTGAGAGCATTGAAATTGAATAGTTGTCTTAAGCTTAGATGGTATGCTACAAGCACATATATATTTGATGCTATGTTAGAAGCATAAGCTCTAATCATCCCATTTTTTAGATATGTTTTTAAGTTCCCTCAAAGCCAATTTTCATAATTATGTTTTTGAGGAAAAAAAAATTCCAAAAGGAGGGAGTAATGTTAGGACATAGGCAATGCGGGCTAGGATGAGGCTACATCAACATGCTAGGAGCGTGGGCGGGTTTAGGGGTGCCCAAACTAGTGTGAGACCTAATGGATAAGTTAGGCCAAGGGCTATATATATCCAAATATTGGGTAGAGTGAGCCATCAATCTTGTCTTGTTTTCTCTAGAAAGAGCTCATGGCTTGGGTGTAGGCTACGTAGTTCTCACACCTATCTAGTGATTTAGCACCAAGTATCTAGGCTTCTCCACAGAGAGAGCTCATGGCTTGGGTCTAGGTTGCATAATTATCACACCAATAATTTAGCATCAATTATAGAAAATCAAAGCATCCATGATTGATTAGTTTGGTTATAAAAACAACTAAGAAATTAATCTAAGGGATCTAGCCAATAAATTGAGAGTATCATGAGTGATTTATCCAACAAGATTTATGTGTTATAATATATGTACATCCTTATGTACAATTAGAAACAAGGCAAACCTACATATATCAAAAAGGTAGAGAAACTAGTCCTTTAGTTGATAAATTGATTCCAAACCAAGTGCAAGTTAGGGAAAAAGGTATCAACCATCATATTGTTTAGGATCTAGTAATTCTGAAAACTGTCAAGTCTAGTGTGCCATTGATTTTACTTATTTTACCCATAATTTGTGTCATTTAAAGGGTATCAAAAAGTATTCAGACATTATTTTTTAGAAAAATAGCTACATACCAAATCTAATCATCCAAATGTAGTAAACAAATTGCTATATATATCAAATCTAGCAAGACAATAGACCAGGCATTCATTTGGACATCAGTAGGCAAGTTAAGCCACATTATCCAAGGATTAGCCTAAGCAACCAAAATTAGGCAAACAATAAAAGAGGCAACTATTCAATTAATAGGAAAAGGTCAAGATAGTCCTAGTTGCATATAGATTTGTTTTTTGAGATTTCAGGTATTGGTCAAACCCGAAGAATGTGGCCTAGCAATTTAATCAATATTAACCAATAAATCATCATTTATCACCTCAAAAAACCAGCAAAGTGAGCCCCAATTTTTATCTTCCTTATTTGATAAATTGTTCAGAGAACTGTTATGATTAAAACATCAAAATAATTAATGGGCACATAATTGTACAAATTGTTTTTTTAAGATTACATGTATGTGCCAAGCCATAAAAATGGTATTATCTTCAATGCCAGTTAATCAAGACATAGCCTGCAGATCATCCTCCAAAAACCCATCAATGAGCGCAAGTTTTTTTCATCAAGAAAATATTTTTTTTACCAAATTATTAAAACATCTTAAGCATGATTGGGCACATGAGTGTCTTGTAATGCATTTACCACTAGTGAGTAGGGCACTCACTTGGCTATAAATAGAGCAAGGAAAATTGAAATCATAACCAAGATTTTTGGGTAGGATACAACACATTATCACACATTGTAGCAACAAGCACTAGCCTCCAAAAGTGCAAACCATAGAGACTTTGCCCCCGCATAAGCGTTACAATGTAGGGATTTTCCTAAGAGCCATAAATCAAGAGTAAATGAAGCCTACAAGGTGTGAAAGGTCCCAAGGTGATTTTAAGGGGGGGTTTTTTATGGGGAAATGAGGGGACTAAAGGTGTGTGTGTGTGTGTGTGTGCCGCGGTGTGTGCTTGAGAGACAAGTAGGTAGAGAGCGTGTGTTTACAACTACAAGGCACTTTCAAAATAAAAAGTCATGCAAACTATTGACATTATAAATTTCCCTCTATGAAGAATGCATCTATCATGTAACACTATTGTTTTGAGTAGCCTTCATGTAGTGAGAAAAATAATGGCACCTTTTTTTGCCTTGTTCACAAAAGAGCATATTGGAGTACATTCTAGGTCTAAAAAAGTTAATTGTCTTGATAGAGATTCTCTTTAATGTTATAATATAAGTCACAAAGATACCTCATCTAAGGGAGATTTAGCTTTGGAAATTTTGCCTACCATGGATAGACACAAAAGAATGGATAAACTGGAGGTTAAATATGATCCTCATGGATGAATT
>JAODKW010144207.1:0-16859 GCA_027576515.1 Dryopteris marginalis
ATGTATAGTTATAGGGAGGGCTGGAGATAGGTATTCTCCCTTCCTCCCTCCCTTCCTTTCTTCCTCTCTCTATCCCTCAATAACTCCCTTTCTCCCTCTCTCTCCATATTAATCTCCCTATATTTCCCTCCCTCCCTCCCTCTCTTTTGTCTCTCTCTCAAAAAATGACCAGACAAAATGTACTCACTTGCTCTTAATTCAACAACATTAAGCTCAAAGTAAAATAGACTTGAGATCTCATTGTAGAGCATAGCTAAAAAGAGGTGTACATATTCATTACCATGTTTAGTAATAGGGAGGGAGCAAGAGAGGGATAGGATAGTAATAGAGAGAGAGAGAGAGGGAGGATCAAAGTACATTGGACTTGAGAGCATTGTCGTTGATGTACAACAATTATGGTTCAGGCAAGTAGTGGGCTAGAATCTTGTCTATGAGTGGATGAAGTGCTTCCTCATTGTGTTCAAAGAGGATCTTAAAGGTCCTCCAATACCCTAGGACTTGAGGGAGCATCATCTCCAAGTACGTATACTTGGAAAGCTTTGGATCTCCCCTTGATTTGCTTAGGTTTTTTCAAGAGTCATTGTGAATACCTGATACGACTCCTCTATTTTCTCTGTCTTCTCAAGGCTCCTCCACATTTTGCCTACAAGCGTTTCTTTATTTCATTGCATTTAACATCTTCCATAGTTAGGCTCCTATGGTGTTCAATGTTGTCAACAAAGTAAGAACCTGAAGAGAAGGGGCTGCCATGGAACCGTAGAGAGAGGGTGGGAGGGAGTATGGATAGGGAAATGGGAGGGAGAGAGGGGTAGAGAGCAAGAGGGGAGGGAAATACAAAGGTGAGAGTAAGGGAGAGGGGAGGGAGAGTAAGAACCGTAAGAAAGGGAGGTATAGAGTAAGGTAGAGGGGAGGGAGATGAGTGGAGGGAAGGGAGTTAAGGAAAAAGAAGGGTTTGAAACACCTCTTTATATAGCATTTCTATGCTCTTTAAATAATAAATTAATATGACAATAATCTATTGGAAAAACAAACAATGAATGAATATTTTATAATTTCTATTAATACAAAATTTTTAAAGGTTCAACTTTTTCACCCGTCAATTTAAGACCACAAAATTTCAAGCAACATAGTCTATTAATTCTATTGTAAATAGTGTATTCATCTAATGAAAGTGCTCTAAATTTTTATTCTTTACTCTTTTTTGTTTGTGTCATATCATAAAATGAGTTTGTACCATAGAAAGGATTGATTCCAATACTTTAAAAGACTTTAAAGGTCATATCCTAAAATGAATTTGTACCATAAAAAGAATTGATACCCCAATATCTTAAAATACTTTAAAGGTACTATAAAATTTCCCATCATAATTATAAAATATACTCCATATATCCAAATAAAACAAATTTTGAAATAAAATTATGTTTAATAGGCCGCAAATAAGTTATAATGTAAAATAAGTGGAGATCTTTCAAATTTTAAATAAATGTAGGCATTAAAAGCATGGGGAAGTTGCCATTATACATTTCTTCATTAGCTACTCTAGGTTTGGGTAGGTTTGGATACAAGATAGAGCATTGTATAGATCTCTATCTCCTAGGATTGGCTGGTGGATAAACATATTTTGATTTTGGCTCAAACCTAGAATGCATAGGTACACAAAGTACAAGTGTTGCAGGCAAGATATGGCTTCTTCTTTTACTCTCAATCACTAAAATTAGGACAAGTACAACTAAGCTCATCCTTGATATGAACATCTTACATTCCAATATGTGCATTCTCACCATGTATTTCTACTTTAAAATTTTCATGCTTGTGTTCATTTTGCAAACTTCTTCTATGACTTTGGCTTTTAATTTTAAAGCCAAGCCAACCTTCTTCACCGCTTCCTTTGAAATTGATGTTCAATACTTAACTAGAATGCCATTACGCATTGTTGAACCACCACCTTCACTTGGTTTTGAGGAAGAGCTTCCAACATTTACTCCAATTGGATTGGGAATGGAGGATGAGATCCCAACATTTGCCTTGTTAGGGTCTATAGTCATACAATCTACAAATTTCCTCTCTACTTGTTGGTACCCACCTTCAAAGAATGTTTCCACCTCCTCATCTGTGAGATTAGTTCCCACATTCACTGACCATATTGGTAGGGGATGACATGGCTTAAGTTTGATGTTTTCTCCACAACATAGAAATGTAGAACATGATCCAAACAAAACCAAAACCATTGTCTATTAATCCCACGAGGATGTTTTCTATACCTCTCAAAAGATGATGTTGCAACTCCTCTACTTGAACGTGCAATGTTTTTTCCACATCTCTTCCCACCCCTTGGAGTGCCACTACACATGACCTTACAACCAACATTTGTGAGTTGAACTACCCACATTGCTTCATTCATCTTGCATTTATTCACACACATCTCCCTTATCTCATTGCTCTTATTTGGGGTTGGGGTTGATTCCTCCTCCCTAAAATTAATCTTTCTTGGCCTCCATTTATATTTGCAATCATGTGAATGACCCTTATACTTAGGACAATAAGTTGCATCATCATTTATGTCTATCACCATGGTGGACCTCCTTTTTGTGGCGTGCAATTTCTTTATCTCCAATGAGTGGGGTTGCAGCCTTGTACATTGGTGTTCCCTTTGCTACTTTATTTACTACTCTAATCACTTGGGCTAGCCTTGCAAGTAGATATTCTTTCATTGAGATTCTCCAAACTTGGTCCTTTTCCTATGTGTTTGCCTTGTGCATAAGAAACGGCCTTTGTACTTTGCAACAATGCATTTGCTAAATTTGTTGTGCATGCATCATAAAGAGATATCTTTTAACAAAACCCTTCCCTAGAAAACCAACTTCCATGCTTGCTCTCAGCCAAGTTTGTTCTTGGGATATTGGGACCATCGTTGGTTTCCTCCACTATTGTCATGGAACTTCCCCAATGTGTGATGCATATCTCCCACCAACTCAACCAAGAGTCTATAGCAGGAAGGCTTTTATCCATGCACATTCCATTGTGCTTACATTGACAAATAATGTGTGAATCCAATTTTGCCGCCTCCCTAGCAGGCACCACACGCCACTTCTCACATGTTGCCTTGTGTTTTACTTGAGAAGTTGACACTATATACTTTGTTTTATGTGAAACCATGGTTTGCTCCCAATGGAAAAGACAGACCTTTCTCTACCAATAAGGACATTATGTTTTCCTTTATTGAAAACATGCCTCACTGCATTCCAATAAGCTTGTGCCTTGTCAACCATGAGACCAATTAAATTTGCCTCCTCTACAACCATACTTGTCCATGACCTTGTTAAAGCAAAAATAGGCTTTGAGAATCCATGTCCTCTTCTTTCATCCCACATGTTGCAATTGTGAGTAGTTCTTGCATACCGTGTATTAACATTCAATACCAATAAAATATTACATTAATTAAATATTCTTATAGCTTGATCTTGATACAAAAAATAGCTTACCTTGGGTCATAAACATGACAAGCCATGGTCTCAATGGGTGTGATCAAATTGCACCCATGCATGTCAAAGGTCTCTTGATCAACTTTCTCTCATTTGATTTACTAAATCTAAACCTGAAACTAGTCCAATTGTTGACATTTTGAATAGAAAGCATTTATCTGTTGATGTTCCTTTCCCTAGGAACCTACTTCCATGAAAAAAACATAGATGCAATCTCTATTTATCTTTAATAAAGCATCTAAACCAAAGCTCTATTTCCATGGACCATTTTGTGCAAAAGATACGGACCTCCAAAACCTATAAACAATTACCATTCAAAATGACAATTAGAATGTAATACTTACCAAAATTCTAATTAAAATATGAAATATAAAATGCATACCATCTATCTTAAATTAGTGGTTCCATCTCCTTGGCAATGTTCATAAATTCTTGCTCACCAATGGTATGTGTGGAGACACCATCTTGTATTAGTGTTGCCATTAAGATTTCTTTGGCCATGCACATTTCCACCTTTCTATCCCTAGTATGGTGATTGAATCCTAGCACCTTTGATAACATTTCCTTTTTCTTCTATGTGAGTAGCTTGGAAGCTCCTTCCCTAACGTGGTGCTCATGGATGTTGCTATGCATCATCTACCTAGTCATTGTCTCATCTTGTGGTACTACATGTTACACAAATCATGTCCATGTGCCCATGCACATTGCAACCTTGAAGCAATAATGACATACACTATTTCCTCCCCTAATGGTACATTCCTCCCCTAATGGTACATTCCTCACATGTGTTAGGATCCCTTATCATGCTTCCACTAAAGTGTGATGTGTTAGAGACTCTATAATTTACTAGTCTTGGACACAACTCATTCACACACTTTAGTGCACCTAAACATTGGCTTTTTTGACACACCCCTAGGAAGGAAATATTGGAAGTTCAAGAAAAGGGAGGAGAAGACGAAGGAGGAGTGAGAGACAAGGACATAAAGAGAAGGAGAAGAAGAGAAGGAACGAAGAAGATGAGGAAGAAGAGGGAGAAGCAAAGAAATAGAAGGAGAAGAAGAGAAGGAAAGGAGAAGAATAGGGAGAAAGGAGGAAGAAGAGAGAGAAGGAAAGAAAGAGAAGGAAAGAAGAAGAAGAGGGAGAAAATGGTTCACATACAGAATCAATCAAGGAGTGAGGATCCTAGTACGGTGGAGATCACTTTATCCTTCGAGAAAAAGCTTGACATCTACAAAGGAGGTAACAAATCCACTTGCTTTAGTAGTTGTAATGCTCTGCATGTAGTTGCAAATTCTTCTTCCACTTCACAAGAGAGAGTGGAAAATATTGTCATAGAGAACTATGGAAAGATGGTGAATAATCATGTTTTGAAAGGGTGGCTAGGTGAGCATCTTGTTGATTCCTCTAGTAGACTTCCTAGATTCCCCTTGTGCTGGCTCATCCCTAATTCATCAATTGGGAGAAATGATGATGAGGTGGAGGGATTAAAGACCTCTATTGAAAATTTAACTTACTTACCGACCATGGAAACATTTATTGTAACAGAGTGCATGTATGCCGAGATGTGATCTGGTGCTCATAGATCACCATAGCCTTGGTCATGTAAGATGCAAACTTAGGGTTTCAGCCAAGTTTGATGACAAGTTGCTTGCAAATGAGGAGTGGAAACACATGTACAAGAAAATGTTCTATGTGTGGGATGGCAACCATTGTCTGTGTGCATGGAAGGAGTGGACAACGGAAACACAAGTTCAAGAAGATGACCATAGTGTCAAGTTGTGCGCTTCCATCCCTCAAAGATGACAAAGTTCTTAATGGTGCTTCAAAATGTAAATTGGCAAATCAATACACAATTCAACTTTTATAAATTTGTTTAAATCTATCAAATCATAATTCAATATGTTATCTATGTAGATCCACGGGTGTTTACGTGGCAAATACACATGCACATGATATATTCATGATGCAAAATGTGGGCATGTCCAATCCCCAATCTCTATTGGATAAATTCAATAAAAGGGAGGGCAAGAAGTTCCTTGAGCCATCGAGTTCCAAATAAGTCAAAGTGGTTGAAGTTTCTAATGCCACTCTTGGCCTAGCTTGTATTCAAGGTGAATTACAATTAAATGTATGTACATATGTGAAATTATTTTGTAAGAGTGTTCTAATTATTGTGATTTGTATGTTTAGAATGATTTTGATGCATTGTAGGCCTTGAAGATTGAGGGCTATCCCCCCAAAGGTTCAAAAGAGTACATGTCTAATGAGGACACGTGGGAGAAAGCCTACAAGCTTAGTTTGGATGAGAGGGAGAGCCATTTCACAAAGAAGGGGCATGAGCTTGCACATATTGTGAACCCAGACAATGGGATTACATGGCTAGCACAAGTGATGGCATATTGTGGGTGAGGCAAAAAAAACAATCTTCTCACATTACCCAAGCTGGCCGAGCTAGCACACTCACATGTTCCTACCCATGAGTAAGTGTGATCACACTATCAAGTTTACTATTTCAATAAATTGTCTCAAATTGATGCATTTTCAATAAATTTAGGAAGTCAAGAGTGTTTGGTATTATGGTGAGGAGGGAGGAGGCATTTAAAGAGGCAAGCATACCCACATCAGACAAGACATTATTTACTTAGTTTCATCGCCATGTGTATTGGTATCAATTGATCCTTTGGATTTATGCCAAACAATTGAAGCCATAAATTTTGAATATGTGAAGGCCCATCAAAAGGTGACAAAGCGCACAGGACATTCCCAAGAGGAAACTTTGTGTATAAGGCGAGAGGAGCATTTTCAAAAATTATTTTTGGGATTGGAAAGGTGCCATGCAAGCTACATTAGATGCCAAAAATCAACCTCATCTTCCATGTATAGCTTGAAGATTGTTTTACAGGTACATACTAAAACTTTAAGTTTTAATTACATAAAAGTATCTACAAAAGCACATAATTATGATGTACATAATGTTTGATAGATGGTGAAGAGGTGCTACCAAAGATTCAGATTTTAATTTTGAGCATCCTTGTGATGTGTCGGTGGCATCACAAAGGGAGGAATCAGGGTTTTATTCTAATGAGTGGACCTCCAAAACAAGAAAGAAATATGGAGTGTGTGTACTTGGTGGTTGGTGGACTACCCCTAGGGTTACATTCCCCCTAATGACGTTCAGCTTCATAAGAGTCAGTTGACATCTCTAGCTTCCAATAGAGTAGGGATCAATTTTGAATATGTGCAATTACTTAAACTTTATGCATTGATTTATGTTGTAAAGGGCTTAAAATTGGAAAGAGAGCAAAAGCGCCTAGCATGTCAAAAGCTCCAAAATAAAAAAAGAAAAAAGCTTCCACTTAAAAATGCAATGAGGAGAGCAACCTGGATTATGATGACTAGGATGAGCCACCTGCATGTACCAGATTGGAGGAGGCAGATGATGAGTCATAGCCACTTGATTGACCTTCTCAGCATACCCAACCATATGGAGAGTCTAGCAAGAGGATTGCAGAGCAATCTCGAGAAGAGAAGGGTGTTAATGGCAATGAGGGTGGTTACACTACTAGCCATTTTCACAATAATGAGGATCCATTGCTTAATATGAGTAAGTATATTTTCTCTAATGTCTTTGTTTATTTTTAATGGAATGTCATTTCTTGACTCCATTAATTTAAAGGATCTCATACGGCTAATGTTTTGCCACAATAGCTTGCCTTACAATGCGCTATAGAGGCTATACGAGCACACATTTTGAGGATAAAGCAAAGCAAGTAATATAATTTTAAGAAGTAATACAAGAAAATTTTTAAGATCTCCTTAATTATTTTAATAGAGTACATGGGGATTGTTATGTAGGTTGGCATATACAATGGCCCACTTTGTAGGCTCATTGTCTTTCGCAAAATCATGGATCATGAAGATAGTCTTGGAGGGCTCGTATGATTTAGGCAGACTTTCCCACTGGGTTTCAAAGAGTCTCGCAAGAGTACGCGCATTTCACCATGGAGTACCTTTAGCAATGTCCTTGTTGATGCAGCATTTATAGTGGCACATGAGTACCTATTGGATGATGGGGTGATTATCACCACATGTCAAGGAGAGCACTTTGCCGAGGTTCTTTGTGAGTCCATGAGCCATGACTTTTTTCTATTGCAAGTGTTGTATGTGAGCCTCCTACCATACGTGTATATTTATCTAAAAGGCAACTATGGCTTTGAATCAATAAGTAACTATCAATAACTTTATCAAACATAAAAAAGAATAGTCAAGGAGACTTTCATTTCATTTTTGCCATGCAATTTGTAGGTGAGGAATCTCTTGATGGCCATCTTCACACGTCCACACAATATGTGTGGACGGCATCCAAAGTATGATTGAGCGGAGGCAATCAAAGCAACGGAGAATGAGGTCTTCTTAGAGGACAACAATATACTAGAAGAAGTAGAGCCTCATGTTAACAATGTGCCATCGTTGCTAACAGATGGGGCCATGGGGTGATTAGGGCTTCTGTCAAACAATCAGAGACTTTTGGAAGGTGAGAAGCAAAACTTGGCCCAAAAGTGAATTCAAACGTTGGTGTTTAATTTGGGAATTTAACTAATTTTATTATTTCTTGTTTAGATGGTTGCTTGGAGAATTTATAGATATTGGAGACCTTGTCATGGATTGCAATGTTTGGCAAAGGCAGCAATGTTGCTTAATCGACATTGCATAAGTGATCCACGATGCTATAAGGCATGTTTACAGGGAATTAGGGGAAGGTTGAGTTCTATAGGGGCTCTTTAAGATGTCATATCAAAATTTAAATCACTTTTGGTTAGCTTGCTTACTTTATTAAACATTAGATACCTTCTTTTGCTTCAAACGGCTATAAATTCAAAATTTGAATTTTCTTGCCAAAATGAATTTAAAATTGCTTGGGAAAAACCTTATCATGTAGCATATCATTGGAAAGATCTTGATGAGTAGATTCTAGATCTTTAATCTTACACAAATATTTAGGTTGTGTGTAGAAGTTATGGAGGTCCAAAATTTTTAAAACCTCCCCCCTCCTTTTTAGGGAGAAAAAGTGCAAAAGGCATCTTTTAGAGACCTCTCTTAAACACCCAACATTTTTGTATACATGGCATCACACTATTGGTTCATTTTTATAATCACCTTAATTAGCCATGGCATCTTAAAGGGCCCCTATAGACCTCAACCTTCCCCTAATGGTATTTAATGTGTACCTCCTTTTTTGGGAGATACTCAACACAAAGGCATGGTATCCCTTGATATAGAGTGACAACAATGTAACAATCCGGATACCACAAAAGTTTCACCAACAGCTTTGAGTATGCATACTCCTCACCATTACATGAGTACACCACAAGGTTCAGGTTGTTTTGTTATTTCACATGTTGCTCAACCATTGTTTAGTGCTCCTAGGCATCCACAAGGTGTCATGCCTCCTCATCATATGTCTCCTAGGCCTCCACAAGGTGTCATGCCTTCTCATCATATGTCTAGTCACTCTATGCCTTTGCCTATAAGCATGCCTTGCGACATGGCTCCACATATTGCCATGCCTTATCACACTATGCCTATATAATGTGGCCACATGCAGCCAAGGGTCCCCTTACCATCATCGATCATTTGTCCTCTAGGATCTATGGTGAGGCCTCCTCATCACCCTCCATTTGTTTCACCTAGCTCTCACTGATCTCGAAATTTCAAAACAGTGAGACCAAAAATGCCAAAACGAGAGTTGCGAGGACACTAAAAGAGGTATTCTTACTATTTTTAGACATGAACGGAGTCGGATGGACATGTGGGTTTGTTCTATGAAAATCTTGTATTGACCTCTTTGATTTTTGTACTTAACATCATCAATCAGATATTTGAGCAAAATCTAGGCAAATATTCAGAGTGCAATGTCAGTCCCGCAGGTAGGGGAAATATTATTTATAATTATTCTTAAGGTTTCTGTAGCTCAAATGAAAGCCAAAATACATTGTAATAATCCTCCAAATTTCTCTCTATTTTTATGGGCTTAATGAGTTCCAAGTTATATAAGTGAGAGAACTCTTTGGCCTCTTCTAGCCAGCCGAACTAGTTTGGGAACTTTTACTAAATCTCTTTATAAGTGAGTGTAAAAAGGGATTTAGGTTACACTCTTGGTTATTCTCTTATAAGCTATTGAGCAAAGCTCTTGTGCTCTAGCCTTGTAGCCTCAAGCTTATCTCTATGTACTCTATTGAGCTTCCATGCTCCATTAATCAATGAAGTGGTTCTCTATTCTCTTTCTCTCTTTCTCTATTGAGCATTGAAGTAGATTAATCTTTTTTAGTTGAATGCCTTGTGTTAATTCTTGTTGTATGCATGCTTAGTGTGTGTGTGAAGTATCCATTGAAGCTTGCTCTTGCTCTTAATTATGGCAATGAGCTATTCATGGATTGACTCCTTCCATAGAGCTTGTGGGCTTGTGAATGTTTGATTCTATGCTTGCTTGAGCTTGTGGAACAAGTATTGTGCATGCTTGTGGATTTTATACAATAGGAGGTTAGTGGATTCAATCAATGCTTGTGTAGGAATGGCAATGTGGGAATATGAAGAGTAGGAGTGTGTGTGTTGACATGTATGTGGGATTGCTAACATCATTCTTGTTTTCTTGATTAGTGAAGGGTAATAGGAGATAAGTGGTAGACTAAGCACATTGAGTATCTAGGTTTTCAAGTGGTAAGTTACATGTGTGTGTTTTCTCCCAAAAGGGATAAGCCTTTAGGCACTAATCAAGTGTAGTCCTTGGATTGATAAGTGTTTCACCAACATTATGGTCTATGTGTGACTATTCTCCCACAAGGGATAAGCCTCCATGCACTAATTAGGTCTAGTCCTTGGATTGACAAGTGTTTCACCAACACTATGGTTGATATGTGACTATGCTTAGCATCATATTGCAATACAAAAACATTGTTCTCCATTGGCGCCACTGCCAAGGATGAGTGCCTGCGTTAGTTGAGTAACACACAAGTAGCTTATCACTATTAAGTTAGCTCCTTTGGTTGCAAAACCATTGGATAGGTAAGTAGGTTAAGGGAATTGAGTGTGGGATCTCAAGGGCACCTTTAGGGAAATGATAAGAGGTAAGTGACACCATACCATTGAGCGGTTAAGCTTACTCCCTTATGCTTGACATTGCTTATGTTATTTTCATGCTTATAATCCCCTTATGTTCATTGATTTTTCTTGCTTATGCTATGCTAACATTCATGCTTTTATGTATTGCTTTCTTGTAATGTTTTTCTACACTTTCTTTGATGTTTTATGCTACTTTGTTGCATTGTTTGCTTAGCTCACATTTCATTGTACATCATTGCATTGCATTGCATTGTCCATTAATTTCTTTCTTAGCTTAGAATTAACATACTAACATGCAATATTTGGATGCTTAACTTGTGGTTGTGGATTTGTGCAAGCTAGGTCAAAGTGAGATAAGGTAAGACTCTCGCAAGGGGAGCACATTTATTGCTTATTTATCGGCATTGCCTGTTAGAGGCTCATATGGTTTATTGGTTGTGGGTAGATAGGTGCACATTTGACACCCATGTCATTGCAAACTCTATGGAGTTGAACCCCCTCACAACACGCATTATTGGCCCAATCTTTGAGTATGCCTCTATGAACCTCTAAACTAGCATCTCAAATTCATAAAGCATAGAGGAATTTAATTTTTGGAACCCTGCTAAAGCTCTACCCTCCATTGTCAATCCAAATTCTTGCACCATGGTGTACATATCATCCACGCCTTCTACAAAGATCAGCTATCAATATTGCACAACATTATTGTAAGGATCGCCCTTCCATCAGATTTTTTACAAAAAATTTGCAGATTAGTGGGTCAAACCTTTTGGTCATCTTGTTTACCCCTTGCTTTGTCAGGTTTTCATCTAGGCTCTAGTTTAAGTGTTTTGGATGATCTGTACTTACTCTTTTTATCCCCATTATCTTTTAACAGTGGCCCTTTAGCATCCCAAAAAGGAAATGTTGGCTTTGTCCTAGGATGTGGGTATGGCTTCGGCCTAGGAAAAGGATATGTCAATTTGGAAATGGAAATGGTTCTGCTTTTGGATAAGGAAATGTTGGTTTTGGCCTAGGAAAAGGATAAGTAGGATCTGTTTGTTGGAATGGAAATGTCGGCTCTAGCCTGGCTCAAACCCCCCAAAGTGTGGATCCATGTGCATGTCTCCGAATGTCGCATCCAAAGGTGGTACGTACTTAGGTGTGGAATTGTTAAAGTCAAAGCCTTGGGTTTCATTGTGTCCTCTACTTTTAATGAACTCGATGGCGGATGTTTTCCTAAGTTGAAAGTACGTTTGCCCTTCCAATTTCATTCCATGATCTCTAACATGATGTGATAGGAATTGTTCCAATCATCATACATTATGATTTTAGATTTTTCTTTGTTTCCATACACATGCAGTACATTATTATGCGGGTACACCTCTTCATGCCATTTCAACGCACTATAAACTAAACCAAATTTGTTTTGATAAAGCACAATATATGGGTTGTCCCCATAGATCCTTGTTATTGCAATATAATACAGTGTTGTGTCAACTGGTTTAGAGCTAGCCTCAGGTTCTTTACCTGGCATTGGTGGTGCGGAGGGTTCCTTGTTTTGGCTCTGCTTCCCCGTTCCAATGTCTACACCCGGGTTACCTAGTGCTGGTTCTAAATCCGCTTTGGTATGGAAAGTCCTTCCTGTAAAATCCATTTCCTCATAATGAGGTGTTAGTAATATTTAGCACCATTCATTCCCATGTATTGGTCTCCCTGGAAGTTGACCATTATGATTGGTTCAAAAGGGGTCTTAATATCTTCTATTTTGACCGCACAAGTGCTCATAGAGTCATAGTAAAGTTTGGTGCCATGTTGATTTTTCCAAAAGAAAATCAAACGGTTTTCAAACTTTACTCCCTTGGGAAAAATGTGTGTGTCTTCCATCGGCGCACCATCCGTGTGTGTGGAGTCACCCATGGTATCGGATGCTTCACCCATCAAGGTTCTCGATGTGTTCTCTTCAAATTCTTAGGATGAATCCTTGGCTATGGGCAAGAGCCTATTTGTTGTTCCAGCTCCACTATTGTGAGTGGATACCTTTGATTTAAGAAAAATTCTTGACACTATTGTTGTATCGGAGTGTAAGTGCATATGTGGATTTGTTCCTTCAACTTTTTTACAAGGATTTTCTAATGTTTTTTGAACAATGGTTGCAAAAAATCTGGTTGGTTTCTGTTATTTTCTTCTTTTTTAGCTTTTTAATTTTTTAGTATTTTTCTTTTTTTGTGCGTTATCGCACAGATTTTAGCCAAAAAAATCTTAGAGGATTGCAATGTGTTCCTGTAACTGTGATGCACAATGATGGTATCCTGAACTGGAAATTAGGACCTCCTCTACTTTCTGTTTAGCAGATCCACATCCAACAGATTGACATCCCAGTAGATCGACAGATGAATTTTGACTTTTTTTAGCTGGGCTAAAAGCTCTTGAGCTCCTAATCACTGCTGGCACATCATATTTCAATTCAAAAATTTCTAGTCATCCAAAAATTGAGCAAATTGAGAGTTGAAATTTTTGCACTGCTTTTTCTCTGCTGCTTTTTTGATCTGAATGTTCCCCGGAGGTCAGTCTTGCAGCTAGACAGTCCAAAATGACTTCAAAAATAGTAAAAACAGAGCAAGGAGTGGGTGAAGACTTTGCAATTATTTTTCTCTCTAAGTTTTAGCACTAAAAATAGCACCAAAACATGAGTATTTTTTAGCATATGAGATGAAAATAAAGTCCTTGTGCTTCTCCCTTCGACTGCGTCAAACAAACACTTGGAAAAATTAACTCAATTTCTCCTAATTAACTTCCTAATCTAGCTACAAATTGAATAAAAAACAAGCATGAAACAACAATGCAGAATTGAAAACAACATGAAATGTTGACTAAAACTACCTAGGCGGGAGTAACTCAACTACAAGGTAGGTGTGGTGAGATTTTTTGAGGCTCACAACTCTTTTCTCATCATGCCTTAATTACTATCCTTATTGCGCTAACTAGCCTAACTTTGATGTTTAAAAATTAACCTTATCCACGTTTTTCAACTCATGGAGCTAATTGACCATACCACTCACTAATAAGCATGAATCACTAGCTTAGGTTGGGCGCTCCCCAATAGCGGTGCCATTGTTCAGGTGCCAGTGCATATAGTGGGTGCTATTGCTAGCTCCTAATGCATATGTGTCCCAAACAGATATTCAATCCGATAGCATACTCGGACCCAGCTAGCTCATGGAGGACACCTCACTTGTCAAGGCAAGGGAATCACTAGGCTTTGTAGTGAGTGCAAGATGCTATGGCCGCTTTAATCCTTATCTTACCACTACATGATTAAGCTAAGGGGAAGCTTATCCCTCACTCCTAATCTCCATATTAACCACTCTCCCAATATTACTCTCTTTCACTAATCTGAGCATGTTTTTATCAATGACTTAAACTTGGAAATTATAGCATACATTCTTCCTAAAGACTTAGCTTGACAATGTGACACTCACACACCAAATCCTTAAGATAATGTTTCCCTTATCCCATTGCAAATACATTAAGCATTGAAACTTAAAGGGTTAAGCTAAATAAATGCACATTGTGAGCTTGCCTACTTATGCTAGACTAGATCCCGCACTTAATTTACTTCAAACTTCCATCCCCGTAAGCATCCCTTAACTCAACAACATTGCATGAACTTCACACATTCACCCTTAAGCAACCTAGATCTATGAATAAAAGCTATGTATTATACTAGCTAATGCTACCCTTACACCCTTTCAAGCATTAATACATAAGCATCAACACATAAACCCTAAAGAGAGAAGAAGATAGAAACATGAGAAGCTAAACACTCCTTGCATTGCATTGTATAGATTAAAATCTCTCAAGCTTTCCATGAAAGATTGATGCAAAAAGCTAGAGCTCAAGTAGAGAGAGTAGAGAGAGCTGTGCTACAACTTTACAAACATCCCTTAGGTCTTAGCATAAAAGACTTTTATAGATAAGGCTTCTCACTTTGGCCCTTTCACACTTGGGCGGACAAAGTGAGTAAGTGAGTAAAAATGATACAAATTGGAACTCTTTTAAGAGCCCGGATTTCCTAAAGGTTGTGCGCTAAGAAAAAAAGGTATGCTCCATCCTATGTCTTCAGTCCATAGCCTTTTGCTTCAGCGCTCTTTCCACTTTAGCGCTCTTTTTGCTTTAGCACTCTTGTGTGACTTGTCCCAAAAAACCCTTGCTAAGTTAAGCATGATGCAACTCCTGCCTAGAGCTCATGCTTTAAGCTAAGAGATTCCATCAAAAGGAGCATATATGTAGCTAGTGCTAAAAGAAGAGCATGGAGGTTTGCATTATCCATGTCTATCGTCAATGGTCATCTCATGGAAGGTACTCTCTAGGTTATAGATTGACACTCATACTCCCCTTGGTAAGAGGGTAAGGTTTCCCCAATCTTCTTGATTAGCTCTATGTTTATGGATTCTACATCCTCATCCATATGAATTCTATTGTTGAGATCCATGTTTGAGAATGGGGGCATACAGACCCATGAAATATTGTCTTTTGCATGTCTCTAAATAGCCTCCCAAATCTCTTGTGCCATTTGTTTCTCAACCTCAATAATTTCATCCCAATTCCCTATATTTGTTTGTAGTTTAGGTTCTAAGTCTGGAAGAGGTTCCTCCTCAAAAGGTGGTTGAGCATTTATAGTGCTTCCTCTTTCCATACTAAGCATAGCCTCAAGTATTGTCTCAAGGTCAGATGTAAAGGAGACAAGCCTTCACGTAATGACAGGTGGGGGGGCTTCCCACAAAGTTTGAGTGTCACGTATAGCTTACTGGTGCACAGCTAAATTAACTTTATCCTCTCTAGGATTAGGATATTCTTGTAGTTTCTTAGGGAGATCTACTAAAGCTACAATTCTATTGTTGTAAGCATCTAATGCCGCCTGCAATGGTTCAAATACCTTGTCTACAATTATAGAGCCTCTAAAGCTAGTTCCAAAATTTGAAACTTGCTTTTCTTTAGCCTCCTTAGGCTTCTTGTTTGGCTTCTTAGGCTCTGCTGCCTTCGCGGCCTTGTCTTTCTCTACTTTTTTGAAGTGTTGTTTATGTTAGCGGTATTCATCTCCGGTCTGAGTGAGGAGTGTGTACCAATTCCTACCGTTACCTGTATGTGTGCTCTAGTGACTCCTAGGAGCGTATCAGGGAGTGTGAGGGCTCTTGATGTGGCTGTGCCCGGCCCTTAGTGAGTTAGTTCTCTCATGTTTGGGTGTCGTCTAGCCAGTCTGTTTTGCCCAGTAGGGTGCTCAAGTGATGTAGTATTTATTAGGATTTTTTCCCACAGTCATCGGAGTGCCTGGGTATTTTTACCAAATTAAAAGGCATTTTCCACAAAGTGGGTTGGTCGGTCAAATCCTTAAGGGGCCTATATAAAGGCCCCTTACCCTTTGTATTATGTCATGTTCTCATGCAGTAGTTGAGCACCAGTTGTACCTGCGCAGTTTCTCTCTCTCTCACGTGTTGTTTCTGCGTTTGAGGCCTCTCTCTCTCTCCTGCATTTTCTCTACAAGAGGGCACCCCCCAAGATCAGCAATCTCTCTCTATCTCCATTGCCCTCTCTCTCCTCTCTCTCTTATCCCCTACAGGCTGCCCTTGTTCCACCCCTTCCTTGTGCCCGTTGCTCTCTATTTCCACTGCCACTTTGACAATAACAACAACACCATTAATGGAATTTCTCAAAGTCAAAGCCTGAGATGTGGAGCCAAGTATCTAAGCTACTAAGAAGCAAGGGTTACCAACTCGCAAAAGATGCTCTCATGATGGAGGAACTTTTGGACATAGACGGCCCAGTCATCAGAGTTCCTTTGAACAAGGTGAATAAATACAAAAATAAGAACAAGGACAAGGGAAGCCCATGCTTCCTATCAAGATGGATGGGGTGAAAACTCTAACTATCTTAGATACAAGCACAAGAGGCATAAACACCAAGGCCATGTGGAGAAAAGGCTTTAAGGAAAACCCGAATGGACCTACAGTTAGTAGACGGTACCCTAGAGCATCCTCTAGGCATAATGGAGAATATGGTAGTAGAGTCCTACGGTGTACAATACGAGCACACTTTTGTTGTAGTGGATTTGGAGTGAGACCCAAATTATGAAGTAATTTTGGGACGGTCTTTCATGCAATAGCTTAAAGTTATCTAGGATTGGGGATATGATTTTCTTCACATGCGACTTTCCCGGAGCATCTCTTAAATGACCACAAGTGGAGGTAGAGTTTGGCCACTCTAGACGTGTGTACACTA
>JAODKW010144208.1:0-11371 GCA_027576515.1 Dryopteris marginalis
CAAATGACAGTGCGGTCCGCAATCTTCTATACTTGTTTTAAATGGTTTTGTCATGTATGTTTTTCGCTAACGTGGATTTAATTAGACACATCGGGGTTTTGCATGGCAGGTTAAGTTGGTATGGTATTATAACAATGCTCTGGGTAGATCTAAGAAGAAGAAGTTCATTGCAAGGATCCAAGGGTAAAGCTTTGATGTTTCCTTACAAACTTTCCTCAACCAAAAGTATAATAAGTAGTGCTTTTATACTGCAGCTATCATGGTTCGACAGGAATTTCTGGGAGTCTTTCAGGGTATGAGAATTTTATCTTTTGTGAGCTTTCGATGTTTGCCTAAAACATTTTGTTGTGTAGAAGGTTGTGTGAATGCTATATGCACTTATATAGGTATATAAATGTTGTATGTTTAACAGACTACCGTACATGCACGAGGGTTTTGATCTTCCCTTCCCGTTCGTGAGACACTGTGATTGTCCACATTACTACAAGAATCATAATGAAGGTTTACGATCAATTTATCTGATTGATGATTTTACATTTGTGAAATAGTCATATGTTATGTGGTGGTTTAAAATTATCGCAGGTGAGAGCGAGGAGCAATTTGCCACCAGGTTAGCTGAAAATTTGGAGCAGCTGATTATCAAAGAGGGCCCAGAAACTGTAAGCTTCATGTGAACCGAGATGTTTTCATATTGATCGCTGATATTTGGATTGCCCGATTATTAAAGAAGGCTGTGCTACAATGTTCTCATCTCAGCTCCAGTGTTATAATGATAATGCTTTTGATTGTTCAGATTGCAGCTTTTATTGCGGAGCCTGTCATGGGATCTGGTGGTGTTATCCCTCCGCCTGTCACATACTTTGAGAAGGTTGGTCAAGGCAGAATAAAGGGAAGTGTGTCAGTATTATGAGTCGGAGGTGTTTCTCTAAGCTTTTAATTACATTTTTTGAAATAATTTCAGGTGCAAAGATTATTAAAAAAATACGACATCCTCTTTGTTGCTGATGAGGTATGTATGATAGTTAGTATTAGCTTAGTATGGCGAGATGTTTTTAGAAAATTTTCTACACGATAGTTCTTGTCGTGATTATGAATAGTGCATGTTTCCAGGTTGTTTGCGCATTTGGACGATTGGGTGCAACTTGTGGCAGTGAGAAGTACAAACTCAAGCCTGACTTTATGATCCTAGCCAAGGTGAGATATCTACTAACTTGTAACTTTCACAATATATGGCTAGTGTTTTTAATTTATGTCAAGAGACTTCATTTCCTGTTCTAAGATTATCTACAGGCACTCTCTTCTGCATACCTTCCTATTGGGGCAGTAATGACTACTCAAAAGATTGCAGATATTATACTTGATGAAAGCAATAAGCATGGTATAGCGTAATTCTTCAAATGGATTAAATATGCAGATTATGGATGGTTATTATATTGATTGATTTTGTGATATGGTTTGCTTAGGGCAATTGGGGCATGGTTTCACCTACTCTGGACATCCAGTACCATGTGCAGTTGCTATTGAGACCCTCAAAATTTACAGGTCCTCTCATGAAAATCGGTTTGGATTGGAAGGATTTAAATGATGAGATGCCTTTATAGATCACTAAATGTGGCATTATTGATTGTCAGATTTGATGTTTGACTTTGTAATTGGGTGCAGAGAGCGTAATATTGTTGATCATGTTCGAAGAGTTGCTCCAACCTTCCAAGATGGCATGAGAGCTTTGTATGATAGTCCCATTATTGGTGAGGTAAACACGAAGTTACTTAGAACTGAACTTATGTAAATTTGTGCAATACCTCATTAGCTATGGAAATATTGTATAACCTGTTTCAAAAACATTTCACATTCAAAGCAAAAAGTTTCATGAGGCTGTGCATTCTTGGTTTGTTTTTTTTCTTTTCCTGTAAAGATCCTGTGATTAGTTAATATAAGAATTGCTCATGGACAACAACATCCCATGCTCAGGATGGATACAATACATTAGGGGGGAAATTCGCCCCGTTAAGACTCAACCCACACTCAATAGACTATCTCAAGCGGGGAAAAGCCAAATAGGAGGCTTGTACTGCCAGCGTATGGAAATGCTGGATTCGGAGAGGAATGGGTCCTTCCGTCATAGCTGAAAGAAGGCTGTATGCCGCCCCTGCATCCTATCAGAACTCCTCTAGGGAAGCTTGTATTGTCCCCTTAGCGTATGAATGAACTTGGACCAAAAATTCCGAGCTGGTGTATGTGTGCTCTCAAAGATATGACCGTACCATATAAACCACGCCCACTAGGCTGTCAATGAGCTCTGTGAGCTAGAAGCCACATAAAGAGTACAATCGTCCCGGGCCTCCTGCTGTTGCATAGTCTCGCCCAAAAGTCTGCCATGAAATCCCTGGATAGGCCCCGAAGAACCTATGCAAACATGTGATTCTAGTGGTGATCATCATGCTTACTCTATTAAACATTGCAAGTTGTGCATTTGAATTTTTAAACTACTGATTGAAAACAATTTGGATGTAGATTCGCGGTCTTGGCCTAATTATGGCAGTTGAATTCTCTCCTAGCAAGGGAAAGTACAAGCCATTTCCACCTGAATGGGGTAATTGATTTGGATTGAGAAACATTTTTTACTTTTCTTAAAACTACTAATATTTAGATGTGAAGCTTGTTCTATCTGTGTCTGCCGGTGTATGTTAAATTTCTGATCTGCAGGGATTGGCATTTACTTTCGGGAGGAATGCGTGAAAGATGGATTGTTAGTGCGCATATCAAAGGATATGGTTTTGCTATCTCCTCCTCTTATCATAACAGAAGAAGAAATCAAGTTGGTGAGTTCTGCTTATGTGTGCGTGTGCGTGTGCGTGCTAGTCAAAACCTCTTCTATTCAAACATTAGGAAGAGCTTAGTAAGTCTACTCCATTCAAACAAACATTAGAAAGACTTGAAATAAATTTATAACTTCTCACTTACATGACTGGCAGTCTTAAATCAAACAGAAAACAAAACTTACCAAATCTCATAGATGCACCTTTTCTTATAGCTAGAAATATCACATGCCAAGAATTGCTCTTTTTACTAATTTTATGCCAACCTTGTCCTCATTGTTGATTTACACTTGAAATCTAGATTCACATTTTTTTATGCTATTGTTGAATGTTCATATTGTATGGCCTTTATGAGCTTTCTTGGTAATGTCATGTTTTTTCAAATTTGTGAATGTTTTACTCTATAATGTTTCCCCCTCTACAAATTATTTTGAAGTTTAAATTGGCTTTGGAAAGAAAACAAAACCATGTGGCTGAGCTACAAAAAATTGGGTAATTTTATCGTGCATAAGGGGAGGCTACAAAGTCAAAGAATTTGTAAAAAACGACGGCAGTAGATAGTTCATTTAGTCATGCTTAATGGCATTTAAGGACCATGTGGGTCTCTATATAAATAGGATAAATAAGACAACAATGAAGGATTGGTGATATTAATGAGAGCTCTTGTCTAGCATTTTGTTATAGCTGGAGTCTTGTCTAACATACAATAGCCTTGTACTCACTGCTAATCATGCTTACTTTCTTTACATGTTTCGAGTGTGTGGATGCTCGAAGAAGCAAGTGCTTTTTCTTTTGTGGAAAGCTACTTCCCTAAGATGTTTATTTTGGGTGCCTCACATTTAATTGAAGAAAATATCCTTGGTTAAATACCTTAGTGTACACCTTTTCAGTTTGAAAGCTAAGTTGTCCAAGGGTAGGAATTTTGAAGGTCTTGCTTCTAACCAAAGGCCTCTTACAAGAATTTTGAACCCTCACCAAGATTGGAAAGTCCTTTTACAGAAATTTTGAACCCGTCACCAAGATTGTGCATACCTACTACCCTATCAAGTGAGCTACATATCTTTGATGCCTTTTAACTTCTAGATAAAGTTTATCATTTTCCTCCTATCTCTCTTTCATCGATCTCTAACTTTTCCACTTTTTGTACTTTTCTTCCCTTCAAATTTTCCTTTAATTTAAACACGATGTCCTAACTAATGAAATAGAAATCTAGTCCATTGTTTGGGTTCCTATTGTGTGGATGTGCACTACAAATGGCCTTGCAAAGAGTCTCTAAAGAAGAGGGTAGTGAGCATATTTTTTGATAGGTATTTATGTATACATAGTGTCTTCAAGAAAAATGTTCTGCATAGCTTGTCTCTCACAAAAATAAACGACATCAATTTATTCCTAACAAAAATCATAGATGATATTTTTGCTAATGATATACTTTAGCAAATGTTTTTTTTTATTTGTAAGTTGTCGGGTTAACAATGAAAGTAAAATCCTTAACAAGTAAGGAAGAAAACAAAAATAGATTTTTCTTGACAAAGGAAAAGGTTACTACATACATGATCCATGTGAAAAATCTCTACTTTGGATCCAAAACTAATGAATCCTTGCATGCTAAAAGGTACAAAAATGTGCTAAATCCTTGCACACTGGTCTTTTTTCTCTTCTTCACATACACTTCGTATGTTATTGCTAAAAAATCAAGAATTTTGTACTCAAATTTGATAAGATATTGAGCCAAATTTTATATCCTAATTCCTTAAATGCCCCCTCGTCCCCTTGAATGCAAACTCACAAAAATGCTAGCTCAACAAATAGTAGTCTTTTGTGACGCTTTGCGATAATTTAAATCACCACCTATTTGTATTGGAATAATTTAAATCAATAAATGGTAGTTTGATGTAGTTTATGTCAAGGCATCTCTCAAGTATTCAAAATGTCGATTTAATCAAATTGTTGCCACACACTGATGGTACCTAGTGAGATGTTAAAGGCTTAGGACCTAGTGTGTACCTAGAATTTAGGTATTTAAAGAGGAAGGAAGAAAACAAAAATAGAAATTTTTTGACAAAGGAAAAGGCTACTACACACATGCACCATGTGAAAAATCTCTACTTTGGATCCAAAACAAATGAATTCTTGCATGCTAAAAGGTACAAAAATGTGCTAAATCCTTACACATTGATCCTTGTCCTCTTTTTTATCTACACTTAGCATGTCATCGCAAAGAATTGGAGATTTTCTTAATCAAATTTGATGATGTGTGAAGCCAAATTTTTATATCCTAATTCTTTAAATGCCCCCTCTCTTCCTTGAATGTGAACTCACAAAAATGCTAGCTCAACAAATAGGTAATGTCCTAGAATTTTGTGACGCTTTGCAAAAACTCTTTCCCTTGAATGTGAACTCACAAAAATTCTAGCTCAACGAATAGGTAATGTCCTAGTATTTTGTGATGTTTTGCGATAATTTAAATTACCAACTATTTTTATTGGAATAATTTAAATCAATAAATGGTAGTTTGATGTAGTTTATATCAAGGCATCCCTCAAGTATTAAAAATGTCAATTTAATCAAATTGTTGCCATACACTGAGACTTGTGGTACCTAGTGAGATGTGAAATACTTCGCACCATCCACTCAATTTTTTCTTGCTAGGAGGTTTGGCTTGAGCATGTAGATACACCAAGTGTGTACCTAGAAATAAGGTTTTTAATGAGCAAGGAAGAAAACAAAAATAGAAATTTCTTGACCAAGGAAAAGGTTACTACACACATGCTCCATGTGACAAATCTCTACTTTGGATCCAAAACTAATGAATCCTTGCATGGTGAAAGATACAAAAATGTGCTAGCTCCTTACACATTGATCCTTTTCCTCTTCTTCACCTACACTTAGCATGTCATTGCAAAGAAATTGAGACTCAAATTTGATGTCGTGTTTAGCCAAATTTTTATATCCTAATTCCTCAAATGCCCCCTTTCCCCCCTCGAATGCGAACTCACAAAAATGCTAGATCAGTGAATAGGTAATGTGATAGTCTTTTGTGACGCTAGCGCTTTGCGATAATTTAAATCACCACCTATTGGTATTGGAATAATTTAAATCAATAAATGGTAGTTTTATGTAAATTATATCAAGGCATCCTTCAAGTATTGAAAATATTGATTTAATCAAATTGTTGCCATACACTTATGGTACGTAGTGAGATGTGAAATACGTAGGACCATCCGGTCAATTTTTTCTTGTTAGGAGGTTTTGTCCAAGCATGTAGATATACCTAGATTGTACGTAGAATAAAGGCATTTAATGAGGAAGGAAGAAAACAAAAATAAAAATTTATTGAGGAAGGAAAAGGTTACTACACACATGCTCCATGTGAAAAATCCCTACTTTGGATCCAAAATTAAAGAATCATTGCATGCTAAAAGGTACAAAAATATGCTAAATTCTTAAACAATGATCCTTTTCCTCTTCTTCCCCTACACTTAGCATGTCATTGCAAAGAAATTGAGAATTTTGTACTCAAATTCAATGCCAAACTTTTATATCCTAATTCTTTAAATGCCCCCTCGTCCCTTTGAATGCTAACTCAAAAAATTCTAGCTTAGCGAATAGGTAATGTGCTAGTCTTCTAGTCTTTTGTGATGCTTTGCGATAATTTAAATCACCACCTATTTGTATTGGAATAATTTTAAAAATCAATAAATGGTTGTTTGATGTAATTTATGTGAAGGCATCCCTCAAGTAATGAAAATGTCGATTTAGTAAAATTGTTATCATACACTTATGGTATCTATTGAGATGTGAAAAACTTAGGACCATCTGTTCAAATTTTTCTTGTTAGGAGTTTTTGCCCGCGCATGTAGATATACCTATTGCGTACCTAGAATTAAGGCGTTTAATGAAAACATGAAAGAAAACAAAAATACAAATTTCTTGATGAAGGAAAAGGTTACTACACACATGCTCCATGCAAAAAATCTCCTTTGGATCCAAAACTAAAGACTCCTTGCATGCTAAAACACACAAAAGTATGCTAAATTCTTAAACATTGATCCTTTTCCTCTTCTTCACCTACACTTAGCATGTCATCACAAAGAAATCAAGAATTTTATACTCAAATTTGATGATGTATTGAGCCAATTTTTTATATCCTAATTACCTAAATGCCCTGTCTTCCCCTTGAATGCGAACTCACAAAAATGCTAGCTCAACGAATAGGTAATATGCTAGTATTTTGTGATGCTTTGCAATAATTAAAATCACCACCTATTTGTATTGAAATAATTTAAATCAATAAATGGTACTTTGATGTAGTTTACGTCAAGGCATCCCTCAAGTAATGAAATGTCAATTTAATCAAATTGTTGCCATACACTTATGGTACCTAGTGAGTCGTGAAACACTTAGGACCATCCATTCATTTTTTTTGGGTTACAAGGATTTGCCAGAGCACGTAGATATACCTAATGTGTAAGTTGAATTAAGGCGTTTAATGAAGAAGGAAGAAAAAGAAAAAAAATACAAATCCCAATTCTATTCCAACCACACAAGAACACAGAAGATGGGATATAAGAGACATGCGGGCACATGGTTTGATTGTATTGTTTGTGAAACATGGAGTCATCCATCATATGTGCTCATGTAAAACTACTCAGGATGCATGTGATGCACTTGGTCCATTGAATAAAGTGAGCAATGATGTGAATGTTGCATATTTATATAAGCAATTAGAGTCTGAGCATATGAAGGAGAGAGATTCTAAGGACAAGTTTCTTCTTAAGGTTAAAAGATCTTAAGACGCAATTAGTTGTATTGAATGAGATTATTCTCGAATACTTACTTGTGCAAATTGCTCTTGATGGTTTACTTGATTCTTAGTAGAGTTTTTATTTAACTCTGTGAATTATGATAATCCTAATGCATTAAGGTTTGATAATTTGATGTGACTATTATTTTGCAACATGAGAAATCTAGACAAAACAAGTTAATATGTGTGTGGGAGCTCAAGACTTTTTCTCTAATCAAAATGATAAGGCAAAATGCTCTTCAAGCAACAACTTAAGCCTAAATCTAATTCCTTCAATGCAAAGGACAATGAGCTTTGTCAATTTTAGACTCTCATGTATGGTACTTTAATAGTGGTGCTAGCAAGCACATTACTTCTCAAAATGAACTATTCTATGTGTTGCAATTTTTTTCTAGATAGAAACATTGTTACTTGTGTGAACAAATTTACTTATACTCTTAACGGAGCTAAATAACTATGTTGACTTTTGTAAATGCTGGTAATATCACAATTTTAAATGAGTTACATGTACCAGGGATAAAAAATAACTTGCTGTTAGATTTGCTTTTGCTAGAGCAGGTTTTCCAATCAAATTTAATCCTTGATGATGACAGATGTACAAATCATGATCTCAGCCGTGGTTATTTGATAACTGCATTTGTCTTGTTATTGCATGCTTTATATACACTTGATGTATATGAGAAAAGGCTGGATGCATCATGTGTAATTCTATTACTGATACACAGGCTATGTCTAATGCATGATTTTATCCCCCCTATGTATGTTTACAAGCATGATTTACATTAAACTACTTATTTTTAAATCTTCTCCTACAAGCATTGTACATGAAGTGACCCCCAGGGGATGCGTTTGGGGAAAATGGAGCATTCATCATTCCTTGAGGATGGATTAGTGAGAGTTGTTCACAAGTTGTAGCTTGTGCACAGTGATTTATGTGGTCCTATGAGGATACTGTCCTTTGGCAAAAAGTTGTATTTGGTCACCTTCATTGATGATTACTCTAGGCACGCATGGGTGTATTTGTTGAAGAAAAGCTACAAAGTATTTGGGTATTTTAAGAACATTCTTGTTATGGCTGAAAATGTTTCTAGCTATAAAATGGGTACCCTCCACTTTGATCGAGGGGGGGATTATATGGCTAAAATGTTTAATGCAATCTTCAATGAATGTGGGATAAAACACCAATGTATAGTCCCCTCCTATGCACCTCATCAAAATGGTATAGATGAGAAGAAAAAAAGGTCTCTCATGGAGATGGCAAATTGTATGTCAAGCATTGACAATGTACAATGCTTTATACACCTCATCAAAATTGTGTATTTAAGGTCTTTCATAGAGATGGCACGCTATATGGTTTAGAGCCGAGCAATTCCACATGATTTTTGGCTTGAAGCTATTATGTGTGCAACTTATGTACTTAGAAGGTTTCCTACTAAGGATTTATATTCTATCATAATATATGAAGCTTGGAATGGTAGAAAAACTTTTGTGGCCCATATAATATATGTACTTAGCATATGTCCTACTAAGGCTTTACATTCTATCACACCATATGAAGCTTGGAATGGTAGAAAACCTTTTGTGGCTCATCAACTTTTTTTTGGTTGCTTGGATTATGCTCTTGTTCTTGAACAACACCGCAACAAGATTGATGAAAAGGGTGTGAAATGCATCTTTGTGGGTTATACTAATGAGAGCAAAGGATACAAGATTTATCATTGAAAAATCTTGGTGAGTTGATATGTTTTCTTTATGGAAGATGTAGTGCAACAACTGCTTTCATGTACTTGTTGTGAATTTTTCCGAAGATGTTTCTTGCATTAGCTTAGCTGTTTGCAAGAGGTTTTTACATGTGTTAATAGCTTTATATAGCTTGCATAGTAGATGGAATAAGTCTCCTCTCAAGATTTGTGCCCAGATGCAGTGATACATGCTTGTATGCTTGATGTATGCAGTCATGAGATCTAGTAGAAGAGGGGCAAGCACTTTGTGTGAATATGAGCACCACATATGGTGTGAGTCCAAGTCTAAAATGTTCTACCTGCATGGTTGATCTTTAAGGCCGCGAAAGTTGATCTCGGGCATGCCATGGTCTTTGATTAATAGCACGCTATCATGGATGCTTGTCAAAAATGGGCAAATGCGAATGTGGTGAGCAAGGAAGGTAAAAGAGATACTCGCCATGCATAAGATCTGCAACAATGGTGTCACATGAATTGCATTATTAGATAGCTATGCCACCAAGAGACTCAAAGCCAAAATGCTTTAGATTGTGTTGAACAAATGCATCGTAAGGGCATCCTTCCAAATGTTGTGAGCTATGTGTGCATCTTACAAGCATGTACCACGATCAAAGTAGATGACGAGGGGAAACAATTCCATGAACAATGATAAGGTGGGATTGTGATGGGCATTGCTCTTGTGGACATGTATGCCAAGTTTGGTGATTATGATGTGTGACCCCATGCTTAATAAGAGTTGGGATAAATAAGCAATGCACGTGATGTTCCAGCGCTAGCAGAATTGGCCGCCTTTAAAGGAAGAGAGAGAATTGCTGGAGAGACGTGGGCTGCGTTGGATAGTAAGAGGTGTGTGCCACATCACATGCGGCGCCGTGATTGATCACAAGTGCTAGTTGAATTGCAGGGCCTTGTGTGAGGGCAGTCCCGCAAAGCACCTAATCCTGCGTGTGAGAGAAGGGCTGCTGTCCGTGTTTGATACAGCAGGGTCAAGCTCATGCATAAGATATAGGGCACAATCTCTCTTGCTCTCTCTCTCTTGGGTTCACAGCAGGGGCAGCCAAGACGTAGAGCCGTAAGGGACTATCCCAAGGTGCCGCAATAGAAAGCATAGAAGGGCTGCTGTTCGTGATCAAAGAGCAGGAGGCCGGGGCTGTTGGAGCCTCATATCGTACTGATTAGTACTCTCGTAGGCTTTGGAAGGAGCATCTACAAGTCCTAAAATTTTTGCATCAAGCTGTGGGACTTTGTGGCTATGCCCAACGGGATCCTCTTGTTGAATATAAACTAGAGGGCTATAATGTCTTTTTGGAGCTTATGGCACAAATTCGCCGCAATGTCATATATTCAGTATATCAGTTCAAGCCTATAACAACAAAAAGTAGTGATGATGCAAAAGATGCGTCTGAATTGTCGGGTAAAAGAAAGCGGCAAGGAGGGAAATTGAAAAAGGATGCCATGGTTTCTGGAGCCGGTTGAGCTTAGAAGCATCTACGTTTGAAGAATTTAGATCAAACGGGGTTCTTAGTATATATATATTTGATAATGGGCTCCATTTGTTGAGCATGAAAACCATCAATTGCAAGTTGCGATGGAGTTGGGAGTTCAACTTTACTGCTTTCAAAATTGTTTGTGAAGACATGTTTACCAAGTGTGGTACTCTATGCCACGCGCAAAGTGTCCTAGAGAAGTTCCTTCTCGCAAAGTTGTGTACTGGAATGCTTTGTTTGCAAGATATGCTTAAGATGGGCAAGGCCAGCAGGCCCTAAACTATTTCCAATAAGAGTAGCATAAGTATATCCTTGTACTTGAAGTGGGATATGCATATATTGTGAAAGTCTTTGCTGCGATTGTAGCCGTTGACAAGAGAAAGAAGGCCTGTGACGAGGTATCAAAACAGGGACTGTTGGAACATAATATTGTGCTCAGTGGTGTCTTCGTGCATATGTAGGCCACGTGTGGTGTAGTCCCACAGACTCAAGAGGTGCTGGACAGGCTGCCTTCTCAAA
>JAODKW010145316.1:0-11361 GCA_027576515.1 Dryopteris marginalis
CTCTCTCTCTCTCTCTCTCTCTCTCTCTCTCTCTCTCTCTCTCTCTCTCTCTCTCTCTCTCTCTCTCACACACACCCCCACACACACACACACACACACACACACACACACACACCCACACACACACATTCTTACGTTTGCAATTTTTGCCTTTAAAGGAGTGGTATTGTTTGGTTAATTAACTAGCCCTTGTTAATCTTTCTACCAGTTTGGTTATTGATATTATAATTGGGACCACCCAATACTCTTTGTGGTGGGAAACCATCTCTACCTTTCTGGCTATTTTTGGTTGAAGGGATAGCTATCTTCCCTTCTTAGCCTTTCACTATTTTTGACGCCTTAATGGCACCGGTGCACCTCCCACTGCTGGGTGTGAGTGATGGAGGAATGGCTGTTTTTGGAATCCTTCCCTGGTATTTATTGGCCCTCTGCGCTTGGGATGCTACCGTCCTCCCTTCCTCGACTCTTCTTAGCAACTGTGCTTGCATCCACTCCTCTACAGGTAGGCCTTTTTGGCCTACTAGAACAAGTTTTACATGTATTCAAGACACTGTGTTTGTGTTTTTTTGTATGTGCTGTATCAACACTATGTTGTTGGGATACTACATGGGTTTGTTACCCTGATTAAGTGCTGCTGTTTCCTTGTCATACTGGTTTACTAGCTTTGCAGCCTTTGGTTGGTTGGTTTCTCGGTTTCATGTGCAGGTTTCACCCTCTACAAGTTGGTGACTTGTCAGTGGTGATTTGCATCTATTTTATTTAAGCATTACTGGGTCTCAGCACTATGCTATTTATGACTGTGTTTTACTAGGTACCTTGCTTAGTTGGTTGTTGTCTGACATGTTCTCTTCTGCATATGGATAGATTAGTTGGGTGACTCTTGTTAGTCTTGATCTGTACTATTCACCTCCATGCATACTTTACAATGTTTTGAGGATGGTACCCTGGCTTTTTTATATGTGTTGGTCTCAGCTCTTTGCTATTGGGATTTTCCATGGGTTTGCTACCATGATTAGGTGATGGTGTTTCCCTGTCATACCTGCTCACTAGCTTTGCAACTTTTGGTGGGTTGGTTTTGCTGTTTCATCTGCAGGTTTCACCTCCTAGCTAATAGTTGATTCATTAAAACTGTTGTTGGTTCCTGGTTAGAAGCTGAGTAGGTGGACTTTTCTCTGTTTGTATTGATTCGTGGATTCTGAGTTACTTAGTATCCTGCTATATAGTTGGTTCATTAACAATTTTTTCCTTGACCTCTATCTGTTTAGCTCCAAGTATACCTAATTTTTTTAGCATCCTGAGCCTATTGATACAGTTTTACCCTGACTCCAGTGTTTCCTTGATTCCCTACTTGGAGGGTGGTTCATTTTTGTTAGGATTTTTTTAACTATGGAGTTTGGATTGTGGTTATTTGGCTTCATGTGCAGGGTTTACCACCTAGTTTACCCTTTGTCTCATTTATGGGGTCTCTTGTTCCTTTTAGGAAGCTAGGCTAGCTATGTATTTTCTATCTATACTGGTTCTTGATAGAGTATTACATATTTGGCTTTTTTTTCCAGTCAGTAAAAGTGGAATTTTATTTTGATCTCTATTCATGCATACTTCTTTTCATTACCTGGTTGATTATTCTATTTATTGTGGTTTTTTTCTGACATTGGGTTGTGCTTGCTATGGTACTCTCTATCCTTGATAATAATGGTGTTGTTCTTTTATTGCTGGTTTTTTTCACTGAAACTCTGACTCTATTTTGCAAACTTACCTGTGAATATCTTGGTTTTCCCTTTTTTTTATGCTTGCCAACTTTTTGGCTTACTCTTTACCTGGCTAAAATTGGCTCCATGGTATGAATGGAAATTAAAGGAAGACATTGCTGCTTTCAGCAGTTGGTGTAATTGACTTATTACACTCCACATGGCTTGGATTCTTTTGGTACAACAGGTTATGATTCAGTGGTTGTTTCCTGGTATATTGTGGCAATGGCAGGCTCTAAAAGATTGGTACACTGACTGTTGGGTTACTCTTTACCTGGTTAATCTGACTATAAATGGCTCCATGATATGTATGGACATTGATTGTATGCATTGCTGCTTTCAGCAGTTGGTGCAATTGAATTATTACATTCCACAGGGGCTTGGATTATTCTGGTACAACTGGTAACAATTCAGGGCTTATTTCCTAGTTTAATGGGGCAATAGCTAGCTCTTAATGATTGGTACACTGATTCTTGACTGTGTTTTTACATTTGAGGCTTTTTTGGTATTTGCCTCTAAATACCAACATGATGGGCTTTACCTGAAGGCTTGATTCTACCATGTACAGTTCTCTACAGACAATTTGGTTTTTTTTGGATGTACCTTGTATGGTTCTAATGCCTGATTGGTTTATTTGATTCTTCCTGGTCTTTTGCTCTTAGTTCTAGCATTGTTGTTTACCTGGGAATTCTTCTTTACTCTGCTGATTGATTTAAACACTTTTACTTACTGTATCTGGGGCTCTAAGTTAAACTATTCCTTTGTGATTATTTTAGCTCTATTTGGGAGCTTGATGTCTGGTGCTTTAAGCATTTTTTGGTTGCCTAACTTCTATGGGTTACAACAAGTGCCTTTTGATTGTTCTAACCTTAAACTTTCGGTACAACTGCTATTGTTGTTTTCATTTATTTGGTTGACTCATCAGGTGCCTGCTGGTTGGCCCAGGCCTTATTGCATTCTTATGGACTGGTAGTTACATGCTTTGAAATTACACTATTTTTAAACATTTGTAATGATCCTTCTTTGGTTTATTTGACTGAAGTGCTGCTATTGATTTTAAGTTTTGAGGCAATTCTTTCACTAGTTTAAATTATTTCTTGCTAGTTCTTTACAATGATTGGTTCATCACCTATGGATGCTAGTATCAATCACCATTATTTTAGGTGACAACGATAGCAAGTGTGGGTGGCACTGACACCTGTCTACCAATCCATGTAAAATTTGTTCTAACAATTTTGCGTGTTTTGATGGCGGCAGGTAACAACCTTCCCACTTCCTTCAATAATGTTGAGTTGATTGCTGCTCCTGGTGCTTTGCAAATTCTTCATCAAATTCCTACTCTATTCTCTACCCTGTACTTAAGGCTTGTCACTATGATTTGTAGTTTTTTTACAAAAACATTCTGGTGATGATACTTTTTCATCAGTTCTTTTCCTGTAAGGTTTTCTATATAGATCTACCTCCTTTGATCTATTTATTTTGTACTTGGCACATGATAACTTGGCTTTGGTCTAATCAAATTACCAATTTCTAGCTCTTTCTTGTGTACACTGTCTTTACTTTAAAGCTCATTAAGGTCTGACCTGGGATTACACTTCTTACACACACACATTGGTTACCCAAGGATGGTGGAACATCCTAGACCTGAGCTTTGATTTTTTCTCACTTCTTATTCCTTGTGTTTCAGATGGATTCTTGGCTGCCAGAATTGCAGAAAGTGGGGTACAAGGAACCTCTCTTCGTTCCCTCTTGGTTTTCCCAAGCTATTTTAGCCAGTATTAGTTCCCCTACTTTTCATATGCATGTGATTGAACATGATATTTTAGCCATGTCTAAAAATCTCCCTTCTGTTCTTCTTACTGCTTCGTGTAATGATTGGATTCTTCTTCTTAAATCTTTTCTTGCTGACCCTAATGCTGCTCTTGCTCGTCTTCAAGCTCTTTTGGCAGCTGTTCAGGCTATGGAGAATCTTGATCATTTGGAATTAACTGAGTACCATAAGATTCTTCCTATTGTTTTCTCCAAATTGGAGGAGATAATTGCTGGCATTTCTTCAGAACCAGCTACTCCTTCTTCTGCTTTGGTACCTTCTAACCCCCTTGTTAGCTCGGCCCTTCTTTCTGAAGAGGATAAAGCTAAACTTGCTTCTTTCTCTTCTTTTTTAATTAAAAAGAGCTCTAAGTTTGCTGAGTCTCCTGCCTCCAAAACTGATCCTGCTCTAGTGATTCCCCTTTTACCCCGTCGACAACTTGAATTGGATGTTGCCTCGGTGGATCATGCTCTTTGGGTACCTTCTTTTCTTAACTTTCCTGCTCCTTTTTCCATTGACACTTTGAGCCTTCTCTTTAATTGTGATGATCTTCAAATTGCTAGTTACTTTCAAGAGGCTCTAAAATGCTATTATCACATTGATTCCAATATTGATTTTAACCTTAAGTTTTTTTCTCCTTCTCTTCTTGATAAAACCAAGTGCTCTAATACCGAAGTATTTTTTCATAATAAAGCCCCTAATCCTCAAGACAGAGGAAAGGCTGGGTACTTAAGAAATTCTTGGAATGCTTTTAGACCATATGTTAAGTGCAGATGCTATGTTCATGGTAATAAAAATTGCAAAGCTGGAATTATGTGGGTTGATCACCTCATTTGGTTCATGGTTCATCACCTTGATCTATTTTTTCCCATGTCTTCTTTCCCAGCCAGTCTTATTGCATGTGTTGGTTGGCTCAGTAACCTCCCTCCTAGTGTTATTGATTTTGTCTTATCTTATTATGCTTTTCATTCCCTTATGTTGGAAAAAGCCAAATCCCTCACCCTACCTTCTTCCCCTTGCCCTAATTTTCCCCCTACTTCTAAAGCTTTTTCCCTCATTTCTCAAATGTTTAGTCATTCTTCTTCTACCCTCCTTGCTGGATTGGCTCCCCCTAAAAATAAAAGAGGGCGTAATTTTGATTCTCCTTATACCCCTTCTACCTCGGCTGCCTCTTCTCAATCAAGTGTTAGATTGGTTTGTGGTTCTCGTTACTCTTCCGCCGATTTGTCCGATGTTCAAAAAACTCTCCAATGTCCGTCTTGATCTATGCAGGTTATGGATGACGACATGGATCCCTCGGGTACGATTCGCTCTATCTCCCTTGCTTCCAATGGTTTGAAATCTTTTTCTTCTTCTAGAACTAATTTTGGCGTGTATGTTCATATCAAGTTTATTAATAAAATCTTTGATTTCATTTATCCTAAAGACATTTTTGCTAGCTTGATCACTCTTTTTGCAGAGGATAAGAGTAAAGCTTTTTCTAATATTAAATTTGGCCGGTCTTACACTGAGAATCTCAAACGTTATTTTTATAAACCTCAAGATGTTTTTTTAAACTTTGATTCTTGGTCCATTGAGTGTCAATGTACTTCACCTAAATTTAGGAAGTTTTGTTCCTTAACCAATTTCAGTGATACACATGTCCTTACCACTGATTTAGCAATTTGTCACCATTTGGAGATTCAAAATCTTTTGTCTAAAGGTCTCAATCATATTCCTCATAAAGTTGTTAACCCTATAGAGGCCTTCAATGCTCTTTGGGATGGATGGACTAATCTGTGTGCTTTGCTTGACATCACTCCCTCTTTGACTCACAAAACCAAAATGGATGCTCTCTTTTTTAATAAGTTTAGTAAATTTTTTCCACATTATATTCATAACCCTAACTATGTCCTAGCACTCCCTCAAGTCCTTAATCAAATAGAATGGCTTTCTAATCTTTTTTATTTTTCAAGACTTGACAAATCTTGTCAAACAGTGGTAGTTATTTGTAAAAAAGCTATCCGAGATAGTGCTCTTGAAAGAGTTTTGTCCAATGAGTTTGAGGATTCTACCCTTAGTAGTGACTTAATTATTAATACTTTTTTAGCTGAAAGATCTGCTTCTTTTTCTTTCATCCCTCCCCCTTTGTCTCACTCACTTCCCTTTCTCATGGCCATCTTTAAAGTCCACAAAAACTCCTTTAGATGGCTTACTAATGCTCATGAGTGTCTTTTTTCTTCTGCTACTAAGGTTATTACCCATGGCTTGCAAGCAGTACTTGAAATGATTAAAGATTACACCAGCTTATTACACAATAAGCTACAAACTTTCTCTAAAATTGACACTAATGCTTTGTGGCTTATTGCTTCTCAATATGACTTTCTTGTTAATCTTCCTTCGGTACTTTTTTCATGCCACACCTTTGATGTTACTAGTTGTTATGAGGCTATTCCTCATGATGGTGAATATAGCCTGCTTAATTCACTTCAAGGGTTATTAAAGTTCTGCTCTTCTATGGGCTATATTGGGTTTTCCTTCAACAAGTCTGGTAAAGCCTCCCCTTCCAAGTCTTCTAGTAAGAATAATTTCATGACTTTTGAGAAGTTTCTTACTTTAAATAAGTGGATTCTTAATAATTGTTTTATTCAATTGGGTCCTACAATTAAGAAACAAATCAAGGGTATTCCTATGGGATATTCTTGCTCTCCTTTATGGTGTAACCTCTATCTAACCTTTTTTGAAATTTCCTTTATTAAAAGGTTGTCTTATCTCAACTGTCATTCCTTTCTATCTGCTTTTAAGCTTTCCTTTAGATTTATTGATGACCTTGCCTTTCTCAATAATCCACTTTTTTTTAAGTTTCTAGACCCTAACCAACCGTTACTCCCTTCAAATCCGTTCTGGATTTATCCTCTTCACATCATTCAATTAAAACTCACCTCTGACTTGGTGGAGGGAATTACTATCTGCTCTACCTATCTTTGTACCCTTATTGAATTTTCCAAGCCTTTTATTGGGGAATTCACCTCTAGAATTCATTGGAAGAAAGATAAACTACCTTGTGCTAATGTATCCTACATTTTTCTCCAGAGTAATAGACCTCGTAATCAATCCTATAATGTTGCCTTGTCACAAATTATGCCTATCATCTATTCAGCCTCTTCTGCCACTTTGGCTTATCTAGACATTCAAAAACTTTGGTATCTCTTCTGCAAAAATGGCTTTAAGTTCCCTCGTCTTGCCAACATTACCATTAAATTTCTTACTTCCAATAATTTTTCAGGACTAAGGTTTAATATTAGTCATTTGATTTTATTTCTTTTGGGTGGGCAGTAGGCTTCTTTCACACAAGTGGAGGCCTACTGCTCCACTTGTGTTTTTGAATCCAACTGCTGTGGGTGGGTCACACACACACACACACACACACACACACACACACACACACATTTAATCTTGACCATTATCTTAATGGAACTTTACTATTTGGTTACCTAACTAGCTCTAAGTTTTTTGTATCCACTGGTTTGGTTATTGTTATTACCATTGGGACCCCCCAATCTTCTTTGTGGTGTGAAACCATCCCTGTCTTTTTGACTAATTGTGGATGAAGGGATAGCTCTCATCTTTACTTAGCACTTAACTATTCTTGGAGCCTTAACTGCACCGGTGCATCTCCTCCTGTGCTGGTAGTGATTGATGGAAGAATGGCTTTTTTTGGAGTCGTTCCTGGGTATTTATCTGCGTACTACTCTTGGGTTGGTACCTGCCTCCCTTCCTCAACTCCGACTGTGCTTGCACCCAACCTTCCTCAGGTAGGCCCTTTGGCCTACTAGAACAAATGATACATGTGTTGGCTTGACACTGGTGTTTTGCCTCTTTTTGGTTTAATGATAGCTTGGTCTCAGCTCTATGCAATATGGGACTTTGATTTGCTAGTTACCCTGCTTAGAGGGTGGTTTATTTTTTGTCAGACCTGTTCTCTTGCTGTGAAGCTTTGGTTTTTGTTTATACATGGCTGCTCTATTTGGTTTCATTTGCAGGTTTGTACTAATCTCTGATTAATGCCACCTAGCTAACCCTTTGTACCTACTTCAAACACTATTTTCATGGTTCTGTTAGTTAATATGGCTCATCTTTGGTTTCTCTAGTTCCTATTGAGGAGCTAGTGCTGGTTGGGTACTCTCTATCTGTGCTGGTTCTTGGTACTATAGATGCTTATTGAACCTGTTTCTGGTCTGGCTTTTTCTCCATTCAGCAAAGTTGGAATATTTTCTTGGTCTCTACTGTTCAGCTCCATGCATACATGGCATAGCTTTGGATTGCTAGTACCCTGGCCTAGAGGATGCAGTATTTTTGGACAAAATTGTTCTCTGATTAATGCATTAATACTGATGGATTTGATTGCATGTTCTTGAGCTATACTGTCTCTGATTAATGCTACCTGGCTGACCCTTTGAAACTACTTAAGCAATTTTTTTCAATACCTTGTTGGGTTGTATGGGTCTTTTTGGTTTCCCTCTTTATGGTGTTGGGCTGATGCTTGCTGGGATACTCTCTGTCCTTGATGGTTCTTGATTCTCTTGGTGCTTTTTTGAATCTGCTTCTGGACTGCCTTTTTCTCTATGAACTGAAGATGGACTATTTTATTATTTCTTTCTTGGTTTGTACTATTTTAAGGAGGTTTTACTAATGGTGTCTCTCCTCTTTTACTGCATGTTTAGAACACTGGGACTCTAATTGTACCACACCTACTTGCCTGTGGGTTTCTTGATCTACTTGTTTTTTTATATGCCTGTCTACTTTCACTGTCTGGACTACTCTTTACCTGGTTCTAGTGGTTGACTGGCATTGTCTGGCTTCATGCTAATTATGGAAGTGGAATTTATGCAATGCTGCTATCAGCATTTGGTATATTGGGCTTGTAACATTCTACATTGGCTTGGATAAAATTGGTACAGCTTGTAATGATTCTGTGGGTTTGTTTCCTGGTATAATTGGGCATTAGCTGGCTCTGAAAAGGTTTGGTTCATTGACATTTGGCTATGGTATTACATGAGAGGCTTCTCTTACTAATTCTGGATGTCAACTTGATGGGATTTACTTGAAAGAATCAGTAAATGGTTTACAATTCTCTACAGACAATGTTAACTCTTGATACAATTACATGACTTGGCTTTTTTACTGGTCTTTTTTACTGGGTTATCCTTGTGTGGTTCTAATGCTGTGATGCTCTTTTTGATTTTGGTGGTGGTTTCTGATCTTATGTATACCCTTATGGATGTATTTTTATTCTTGGGAGGGGTGTTTCTGATCTTATGTACACCCTTTGGCCTACCAGAACAAATGTTACATGTGATTGCCTGAACACTAGTGTTGTGCCTCTTTTGGTTTAATGGTAGCTTGGTCTCAGCTCTATGCATTCAAGGCAGAACTTTGATTCATTTGTACCTCTGCTTAGATGGTGTTTTATTTTTTGACAGACCTGGTTCTTGGTTCTAGCATGGTTTTGGTGTAATGCTCTGGATTTGGTTTGTACCTTGCTGGTGAATTTGGTTACATATGCATGCTGTGTATGGACCTCTGATTAATGCTACTTAGCTAACCCTTTGTACCTACTTAAGCACTATTTTTTGTGTTCTGTTAGTTAGTATGGGCATTTTGGTTTCCCTAACTTCTATTGTTGATGAGCTGGTGCTGGTTGGTTGCTCTATCTTTGCTGGTTCTTGTTACTATAAAGGCTTGGTGAATCTGCTTCTGGACTGCACTTTTTTCCATTTAATGAAGCTAGAATATTTGGTTGACTCTTCATGATCATGGTTTGTACAGTTCAGCTCCATGCATACATTGCATAGCTATGGATTGTTAGTACCCTGGCTTAGTGAATGCAGTATTTTCTGTCAGGACTATTATGTGCTGTGGCTAAGCATTGGTGTTTTGCCTCTTTTGGTTTAAATGATTGCTGTGCTGCTATTGATTCTCAATAATGTGTCAATTTTTTCACTGGTTTAGTTGTATCTTGCCTTTTCTATATTCAACAACAATGGCTGGTCTTGTTCTTGTCTTCATCACCTATGGATGCTAGTATCTATCACCATTATTTTAGGTGACAACGATAGCAAGTGTGGGTGGCACTGACACCTGTCTACCAATCCATGTAAAATTTGTTCTAACAATTTTGCGTGTTTTGATGGCGGCAGGTAACAGCCTTCCCACTTCCTTCAATAATGTTGAGTTGATTGCTGCTCCTGGGTGCTTTGCAGATTCTTCATCAACTACCCACTATGTTTTCTACCTTGTACTTAAGGCTTGTCACTATGTCATGTAGTTTTTTGACCTTATGATGATGGTGCTTTCTCATCATTTTTCCCTCTAGGGTATTCTCTGCAGATCCACCTCTTTTGATCTATCTACTGTTGGTATTTTGTACTTGGAATGTTGTAGCTTGGCTTTGGATTGTCTAATCAAATTACCAATTTTTGGCTTTTTCTCTTTTGTACATTGTCTTTACTTAAATGCTCATTATGGTTTGACTTGGGATTACACTTCTTACACACACACACACACACACACACTCAATAAGCATTAACAAGAAAGAATGAAAGAGAATATGAAGGAGTCAACCCATTGCATTGATAGAAAAAATTCATACAATAGACAAGCTATGGAAGTTTGTGCAATGTGGCTTAGGCTCTAGTTGGGCTCTAGTCTTCACAATGGTAAAAAACCCTAAGTTCTTAGCAAAAATAACTTTTATAGTTAGGGTTACTAACTTTGATGCTTTCACATTTTGGCGGACAACCTAAATAAACAAGTTAAACAATACAATTTGGAACTCAATTTGAGTCCAACTTCATTATAAACATGGTTACAAAGCTTGGGATAAAAAGGATGCCAAAAATTTAAATTCCATCCTCTGTCTTTCACTTTTCTTGCATTGATATGCTTTTCGTATTTTGTAACCATCCGCTCATGGCCAAACAATCCTCCCAATCTACACGTTGTTTGTCCTCAAACAATGGTACTCCGTGCTTTACTTTTGAGATGAGCCGTCATCTTTCTTTCTTTGTTCGGCTTCTTGTTGGTTTTGAGTCATGCCTACGCTCCCTTTCTTGGATTACTTGATATAAAATGTCTGCCATTTGTTGGATAGAAGGCTCAACTTGTTTCCCTCAATGGTGATGTGGCCTTACACTGTCCAATGCTTCTTCAATCTGTCTATTGTGCTCTATTTGTGCGAGATCTGCCAACGGTGGATCTGTGAGACAGGATTCTAACCTTGTAGCAATGTATCTATCTTCTAGGGGAGCAACAATGGTGAAGCATGCAGACAAGTATCCCTCTATAAACCATGTTTGCATCTCATTTCTTCAAAAGTGGCCATGTAATGGCCTTGCAAAAATCTCGCAGAAATTTGATCTTGGCATACAAGCCGTATACTTGTTGATAGTATGGGTGCGATGTTGAAGTCCTAAGCTAGCTTGGCATCCCCAAAGTAAAAATGATGGAAGCTTCTATTCTACAATTTAACTTCTTCAAAACATGTAAAACATACAATCAAAAGCCTTAAAACATTACTGAACATTTGCCCCGCGTGCTTGGCTACTTCACTAAACTTGTGAGATAGATTCCACACTGTTGTACCATCCATTCTTTAGTGATTTTTGAGAAATGCTTCAAGCTAGGTATGTGCGGGAAATTGATGGAAAAGGGTTCCTCCGCACAACCTTCTTGAAGTCATCCCAACTGTATCGTCTTCTACATAGGCAATAGATTGGGTCAATACACATTTCCTGTGTACTATTCACATTTACCTTGATAGCA
>JAODKW010146425.1:0-11360 GCA_027576515.1 Dryopteris marginalis
GTAAGCAAGCACAAGATAGAAAATAAGATGGCTATAATATGTTAATGTGATGTAGTGCAATGGGGTTGTCATCCATGGGTGAATTTGATTGGTCGAAGGGGTGGTCTAGGAGTTGGCAAGAGTTGACAATCTTTAACACAAAGTTGGTAGGTTCAACTATAAATTGGACTTGTTGAAGGCAAGTCCACCAATCGAAGGCGGGTCTAAGAGTTGGCAGGACCTACTATAGGCAAGTCATGCCAACTAGTTGAGAATAAAGATTCTTGAGTTCTGTTTTATGCACACATATGTTGCCATGCAGTTTTGTAAAAAACTAAGGCCATATGGTAGGCCACATGGCATTGAAGCAATATTTTCGCACCACAACTTTTTAGGTGTGACCTTTCATTAAAAGTGAGTGACTCAAGAGTCAAGCCGAATATTTTCTTTTGTAAATCAATTGAACCATATGGAAAAATGTGCAGATTGTGTAGACAAAGGCTAGCTAGCTTAGGCAAAATATTATTTCTTTGCAATTTGCAATCCTTGACCCTTGTGAAGTAGGAAATGTAGGGTTTTTTAAGCAAGATAACAAAATATATACATATATTAAGTGTGAGGTTCCACCCTTAACCATAAAGATGAAGTCCTTTTATAGCTACTAGATCTCTTGGGAAATTCCAATAAATGACACCCTAACTTTGCACTGAAGGAGGAGGATATGAGTTACTAGAACCTCGACTTAGATCTATCTCGGAAAATCTAGTGTGGTTGACCTACAAGCCAAAATGTTCCTTAGCGTTCAATCGCTCAGAATGGGATCACGAAGGGAACTCTAGAGCATCAATGCCTTTTTCCTCGCTCTCATGAGGCGGTTCAAAGCATCAACGCCTTTTTCCTCGCGAGACACGACTGTCGGTACTGTCTCCTAACATGGAGGTACTAAACCTAAATGCTACGTACAAATTTAACGTTGGAGAACTACCCGTCCGTAGAAACGTACTGTTGGGGCAACCAGTCTCCCCTTTCCACTCCGCATGCACCCATCTTCTTTTCCCACATTGTTTGACATATAAATACAATGTTCTTTGTTTAATTCCCTTTTCACAATTTTCCTTAAAAAAACCTTTCATACAAGGGAAGACAATTGAAGACATTGTCTGCAAGCAAATTCTATTAAACTTAAACTTTATATCCTTGAAAGAATATGTATAATTATCAACAACCAGGGGACCCCCATCCTTAGAAAAGGTGTGATCAACTCTCTTGGACAAAACCATGCTCACAACCCAAGGGACTCTCGTCCTTAGAAAAGGTGTGATAAACTCTCTTGGAAAAAATCATAATGAGAAAGTTGGTTGATCTAGAATTACAACCTCCCAAACCCGCTAACCATGGAGAGGGGATACACGAAGGGACCTCTATCCTAACTCACTGGCATGGGAAATTTTAGAGCTCATAGCCTCTTCTAAGCATTCCCGTACCTTACCTAGGTATGAGCATCTCTTGGTGGGCTCTTACTTTCACTGCCAGTCTCTTTAGCCCAAGAAAAAAACGTCACCACATGGCAGGGTTGGCCAAAATAGGGTGGGATTAATTCCTAAGACTAGATGTCACCTTGCAGTGGTGACGTAGCTCGTCGCATACAGATTGCTCTTGGCCACAAAGCCAATCCTCATGTGCGCCCATCTAGATGACCAAAACGTATCAATATTTGTCCTTGGAGTAAAAGCAACTTAAAAGTGCCAAACAATTTACCCCAAAGCAAAAATCATTGTTTGAGAATACATTCTTTTGAACTTAAAGGAAGCAAAAAACACAAAGGTCATCCTAAGTTCGCTAGGGTCACATATACAATGTGGAAAACAATGCACTTAAATTTCCAACTTGGTTATTATTTGTCACATTTGCCTACGAGGTATTGGCTGGTCGTACCATTATGGAAACATTTTGGAGCCATCCTTGACGAAAAAGCTTAAGCAAGAAAAATAGCTAGCCACTGTCGCACATAGAGGGATAAATTAGACATAATTTAACTTTAATCAATTCAACCTAAGTTATTCTCTAGATTTCTTTGAACTTTCTATGAATTTTTAGGCAGTTTTAGACTAAAACTCGAGTAAATGTTAGACTTTTAGCCCAAAAATTAGGGCAAAAATACCTAAAATTTTAATTTAAGTCTATTTTTCTGAAGATTACAAAAAAATTGCATCAGGATTGGGCAAAAAACAGAGAAACTAATGGCTCAAGGTATTTTCAAGATCAAGGAGTCAGGGATTGCAAGCAAGTTGGTCCAAAACTGGAAATCGGTGCTTAAAGGATCTGTGTAGTGCTCTTTTTTATTGATGAGGTTGCACCAATTGAAATAGATTGTAGATCTGCTCAAAAGTTGTACAAGAATGGTCTTGGGTCCTGGAATAATGCTAAAAAACTGGATTGGGTGACTATTGAACACATTTGCAGTAGAATTCGCATGATAGAGAGAATTTTGTACTTCAAGCAAAGCATGCCTTTTTCACAAGATTGTATGTACAACTCTTGTATAGAAGCGTTAGCGCTTTCTATGATTCTCTGAGCTCATTAATACCATATGTGAAACTGATGAAGGAACCTACCTCATCAGGTTCTGACTGCTAGATGAAAATTTGAAAACATACACCAAGACCTTTGGAGATGTAATTTTCTTTTGAAAATGCTACAAATACCAATTTATGCCTAAGATCGACACGCTCATCACAGACATAACTGAAGGGCTTACCAGAACATCAGTTCATACAGCAACCACATTGATGATTCACAATTTTGAGCTTGAAAAACCTAAGCACCTCAGAAAATTAACCGCGGCGTTTGCTGAGTCGCCAGGAATTAGGCTCATGACGCCAATCGTAGAGTGGTTCAATGCGCTCTTGTCGCTTCCGCTTGCTAAGCTTGGTAGGATCAGCCACTTTGAAGAACTTGGGTGCTAGCTCTACCAGCCATTTTGGATCAACAACAGTTACTTCCCTCATGTACTCCTTCGAGGTCATAACAAGCTCATGGTAGATGACCCAATCTGGCTGCCTCTGAAAAACAGCACTACCCAGATGAATATAGACAGGTTGATTTTCTACTAGTGTTCGGTAACCTTCTTGTGGATCTTTTCGAGCCGCATGAAAGAAAAAACCGGCAGCAATCGCCTTCCTAATTTTTGTAAGGTTCTTTCCTGCGCTCAGAACATCAAGTTTGTACCTGTCCATGATTGTAAGAAGTTGCTTACGCACATCCTCGGCCCTTCGCAAGGAGCGTAATTGAAGAAAATTGTCACGACACCAGGGGCCTGAAAAATTATTTGCTTTCCATGCCTCATAGACAGCTAAAAGAGTCAAATGGTCTCCCTCTGGTTGGAAAAATTTGGCCCTTTTCTGGTCAGCCTGTGCCTGCTTCTCACGAGGTCGATAAAAGATGTTCTGAGCTGATAACATTGCAATGATGGTTAAGATCTCATCACTGCAACCCAGTTCTACACTTGCAATGAGCATTTTTGATAAAGGAGGTTCCAGAGGGAACTCTGCCATCTTCAATCCCAGCCTCGTTAGAAGACCTTCTTCATCCAATGCTCCTAAGCTGTAGAGTTGATCCATGGCTGAAATAAGGGCTTGTGGAGGGGGTGGATCCATGAAATCGAAAGCAAGCAAATCATTAACACCCATGGCTTTTAATTGCAAGGCTGTATAAGCTAGATTGGTTCTCTGAATCTCGGGCACAGTTGTCGGTAACAACTCATTTTCGTATGCACTCTTCGTGTACAAGCGATAGCACTGCCCTGGTCCTGTTCGGCCTGCACGTCCTGCTCGTTGTTTTGCTGAGGCTTGAGAAATGGGAGTGATGACCAATGAATTTAGCCCAAGCTTTGGATTATACACATTTTGCTTTGCAAATCCCGGATCCACCACAAAACAAATTCCATCAATGGTTAGAGATGCTTCTGCAATGTTGGTGGCAACGACCACCTTCCTTGCTAAAGGTGGTGCCGGGTCAAAAATTCTGGTCTGCATTTCACTAGGAAGGGCACTGTAAACTGGAAGTACGATAAGTTTTGGAACATTAGGAGGAAGCCCTTTAATTCTTTCATACAAAATTTGGCAAGCGGTATCAATTTCCTCCTGGCCTGTCAAAAAGAGAAGTATATCACCCTCTCTTGTAGTCAAGTGGATCTGCATCACAGTAATAACTGCAGCATCTAGATAGTCACTCTCTGGCTGCTTTGCCCATAAAATTTCCACAGGAAAAGTTCTTCCTGGAATAGTAAAAATATTGCAGTCGAAAAAATACCCAGAGAATTTCTCGGCATCCAGTGTGGCCGAAGTAACAATGAGGCGCAAATCTTTGCGCCGCTTTACTAGATCCTTCAACAGCCCAAATAAGACATCAGTATGTATCGTTCTTTCATGTGCCTCGTCAAGCATGATGACAGAGTAAGATGAGAGGCATTTATCCACAAGAACTTCCCTTAAAAGCATACCATCTGTCATATATTTGATCACCGTATCAGGCCCTGTGCAGTCCTCGAACCTAATCGCATAGCCAACCTCTTCACCTAACCTGCAACCAAATTCTTCTGCCACCCTCTTGGCCACCGACATAGCTGCAACCCTTCGCGGTTGAGTGCAGCCAATCTTGCCCTGTGTCGCGTATCCTGCTTCTGCAAGGTACTGTGTAACCTGTGTTGTTTTACCTGAACCCGTCTCTCCAATAACAACAAGAACCTGGTTATCATGTATTGCTTGAAGCAGTTCATTCTTCAGCTTATATATGGGCAGGCTCTGCCTCTGTTCCTGGATTGAAAATTTTGATCTTTGACCGAATGTGGGGGCTTTCCCAAATGCATCCTTCTTCCATTCAGGCATATCATAAGCAGAAAGCCCTATCCCACGAAGTTCCTGTGCAAGATGTCTTTCCCCGGTTTCTGACATGGGATCTTCCCAAGGACGATTCAGATCCTTAGGGATAGAGTCAAGCATAGATCTTAGCTGCTGCTCCCGCAACACACGCCTCTCTTTGGCCAAAGCAGATTGTGTCATTGCAGCTCTCTGCAAGGAGCCTTCTGGATTCTTAACAATCTTCACAGGAGACAGATCTCTAGAATAACTTGTTTGTCCTCTTAAGAAAGCAGGTTCATCCTCATTTAACTCAATCTCGAGCCCCTCTTCAGCCCCTTCATCTTGATATAAGAGTCCTGTTCCATCAGTGTCATATTTAGGGTAGTCCCGTACGTCCAAAACTCCTGACGCAACCAATTGTTTGTCTTCCCACCTCTCAGGTGAACTTGGTCGCCTTGAGGACCCATTCTCATCTTCTTCCGTGATGATGATACCAGACAGACCTTTGCGACCAGTCGGCAGCTCATTCATATTCAGAGGATTAGATTCATTAGGAAAGCTACTTTTCTTTAGTATACGATCCTGCCCTGTCTTCTGATCTATATCCCTCATGGAAAGGCTGATATTTTCCCTGGTCATCGACAGAACCTTCACCCAGACTTCTTGATCTTTCTTGATAACGTCTTTAGCATTAGGAAACATCTGTGTCCCAATTTGGGATGCGTGCACTATACCTTCCTTGCGATCACGGAAGCCAGCAAGTTGCACAAAGCAACCATGATCCATGACACGGGAAACCCTACCTCGGTAGACAGCGAAAAGCTTCAGCTCCTGTGGAAGTCCCTTAGATGAGCTAGGGTTTCTACCTTCTCTCTCCTTCCTGCTCTGGTTTTGGTTGTAGTCATTGTCATTGCTTCTTGCATACCTTTTACTATCTCGGTTGTGATCATCATACTCTCGCCGGCCATGCCATTGTCCATCCCGACAACTGCAATCTCTTCTTGCCTCGTAATCTCTATCCCGGTCTCTATCTCTCCCACAATCTCTGTCATCATTTCTGCGTCGGCCTCTACTTTCATGGCATTCACACCTACAGACATCCGTGTCATAATTTCTGCAGGGGCCTCTGCTATCATGTCTACACCAATCACTGCCATTATGTCGCTGGCCATAAGTCTGATTGTCGAGCTCGTTTTGCATTTCCTTGACCCTAGCTCTGTCATCAGGGACAGAGAGCCCACGGTACGCAGAAAGACCAGGTTTTGACTTCTGGGTTTTGGGCGGCAGGACGGCATAGATGCTCGCGTGCAAGCTTTTGACAAAGTAGTCAGGGAGCTCGATGCCGTTTTCTGTGAGGCTTTGGGCGAAGGTTTCCTGCTTGTCGCTGCACTGCGCAAGGTGGATGATGAATTCTGCTACGATTTTGTCGGAGAAGCCCATGTTTGCTCCGAGATCTGTGCAAATCTTCGAGATCAGCGAGAGATACTTCAGCGCCTTCAGCCCATCGTCATCCACTATCTGTGTACCCACCATCTCTCTCCGCCTCTGTGTGTGTGTCTGTGTCTCTCTCTCCCCCGCCTGTCTCTCTCTCTCTATTAAAAAGCAGGTAGCTATTTTCTTTCCCCATAGCTTTTTTAAAAAGCACGTAGCTTTTTTCGTTTTGCTTTTACCCGAGCTCATAAGTTATTGTAATCGGCAAAGTGGTTCCATTGCCTCTCCTAAACTCAGATATAGGCTGATCACATAGTCAATAGACTATGGCATCACCATGTATGGTAATATGAAGCTCTTTTATTAACGAAAACCAATAAACATAAGGGCATGTTTAAATTAAACCGTTTTTTGCTAAGTAATTTTAATACAAAATGCTGGTTTTTTTAAACTAAATCGACAAAATTATGGCCGATTTTCGTAAGGGCAAAGTGAATTTCCATTTTTTTTTAAATTCAGTCAGTACATGTACATAGCAATGCCATTTTTGACAAGTCTAGGGCCGCTTACTATGTGCTTGACCCTTAAGAATAAGGGCATATTAAGAAATTGGTCCATTTTTCATTCCACGTAGGTTGTTTTACTGGTAATATCACTAAAAATTAGCAAATTTCGGCCTATAAATGCAAGAGAACCACAAAATTTTAGCTTCTTTTCTCAAATTTAGGCCGGTTTTTCACAATGCCCTTGGAAGGCTGGTTTGGCATGTGTCCATGCGAGCGCCTAGACATGAGCAAGTCAAAAGTCATTTCCATCACTGCCCACCCAACAATGGGTTTGAGCTTGGAACAGCCATCCCTCTGCAGCTAGAAAGGGACTACGTTGAAGCCCTCGATGTTGGGTTAGGATTTGACGTCATCTTTCCTTCCAAAAGCCTTTTATCCTTTATTCATATGATGACCATATATTTAACTATTCTGTCATAGGAAGTGCTACTTCAAAATTTGCTCTTTAATAAAGAAGGGTAGTTAAGGACCTTTCAATAGAAGGGCTATTTAGAAATCAAATTTCGTAATCTATTTGTAAAAAAATTCATTGATCATGTACATGTGTTTATGATACTGCATTTGTCATAGTAAAATGTTGTGGTTAGCAAGCAAAATTGTGTTAGTAATTAGAGATCATGATTTTATATGTTGAATCCAAAAAAAGTATTCATAGAGTTTTTTTTTTGAGCTAGTGATGTGACCCCTAAGGCCTTCCATTATCATAGGCCTCTTGTGAAAGGCCTTGCCATCAACTCTCCATCTCCCTTGGTAAAGGAGGCAATTCCCTCATGGCCTTTAGATCTTAATCCTAGTGCCAATAGAGATGAAGAAGTGGAAACCCCTATGGTCCCTTGGTCATAAGCCGCTTGTGAGGGCCTTTCTATCTTCTATACACCCCTCTTGCTAAAGGACGCCTTGACCTCATACCTTGCTAGGTAAATTCTTATGAGGAGTAATCTGAGTAAGCCATAGTGGTGCAAGATTAAACCGATAAAGCTCAAAACAAGAACAGTGGGCATGCCAAAATAGGCAATTACTATTTTTCTCCAAAATTGGTGCAAACAAAGATGGATGGATGTGTGGGTTTGATCTATGCAAAGCTAGTTTCATTCTCTTTGACTTAAGAGCTTAACTTCATCAATAGGATACAAGAGCTAAGAAATTAGCAAGTTAATTGGATATTTACTATTTTTAGCCAAGATAGAGCATATGCAATCCAATGAGCTTGTGGATTTATTACAAAGATTATATCAATATCTTAGATTTAAGCACTTAACATCATCAAATGGAAAATTGAGCTAAAAACAAGAGAATTAATTGTCTTTGCAACATGTGTTGTGGGAATGTGTAAATAAGCCGTGTAATTAAGTCCATGCCTAAGTGCAATGTAAATATATACCAAATGTAATTCCTTGATATTGTAAATGGTAAATGAGCTCTGTGTGAGTTCCAAGTTGTAAGTCACAGTGCTACTGTGACATGTGAGCTTCCGTTTTAAGCCTAGGTAGGCAATTTAGAGCAATGGGCACCCTAGTTGTGAATGGGCATGGACAATAAACCCTAGGTATAAAACATAACTTGTAAATTGTCAACCTCATTCTTTGAGGGCTCTTTGGATGTATTCTTTGGAGAGATTTATAATGGAGGCTTGAGCTTTCCATGGCTTGAGAATTTACATCTAATGCAAGTACTTCTTTCTCTTCTCAAATCATCCTCCTATTCACTAATTACTAAGTGTGTGTTGCTTGCATTCATGAATGCTTGCATGCTTGTTTCTTTCCTATACATGTGTGTGCATATTGATTCAATTAATTTGTATGCATGGATGATTCTTTGCTTAATGGGATTAAGTAGTTGAATAAATGTGTGTGTGCTTGTTGATTGGAGTGTGTGTGTGTGTGTGTGTGTGTGTGTAATAATCTTGTGAAGTCCCTCTTGCTTTGTGTGTGTGTGGTTGAGAGTAGTAGATTGAGGATAATTAGGGAGAGTTGCAAATCAATGGCATCTCCTCCATTAGGTTTTTTGTTTGCCTCATAGAGTCCACTAATCTAGTCTTCTATCATATGAGCTCTCTCACTTGTGAGATACTGCCATGCCCTAGCCGAGTAATGTGATCCTCAATTTGACATTTTGTTAGAGGTGTAGAATTCTTCCCTATGGTGGGATCCCCCCAAACAATGGTGCCACTGCTGTCAAGGATTGATTCCCTAAGCTAGTGGAGTTCATTGGAGAGTAGATTAGTGTCTAATTAAGCTCCAATTAGTTGTAAAATTGATTGGATTAGGTGAGGCTTGGGTGTGTGATCCCAAGGGCTTGAATAATCATGATGTATGATCTAGATTTGGGTGGGTAATTGGAGTGTATTTAGTATGCATTAGAGTAGAAAACCCCCTTGGTTTGGTTGAGATTACTCTTGATTTGGTTGAGCATAGCTCTCATTCTCACTAATTTGCATTAACCACTTACTAGTGTGTACTAATTTCTCACTAACTTTCACCAATTTTCACTAACTTTCACCAATTTTCATGAGCATACACATAAACATTTGCATAATTATATGCAAAATTAGCATTCTAATCTTGCCATTGGACACTAATGGGTTCATGTTCTTTTGATTTTTGTGCTTAATTGCAAGATTAGGTAAAGCTATTTGGAGATCCGCACGTGTGTGCAAAGAGGGAAGTTTTTGTCCCGTGGGCATCCCGTAACTCACGGAGGCATTTTGGGGTTTCCATTTGGTTGATTAGGGTCTCATTATTGAGTTACACTCTCAATTGGTGCCAGTTCTTGGATTGTTGACTTTGTTATGAGTTTCCTAGTCGAGCTAGCTCGTCTAGTGCTCGATGACGGGAGGACTTTATAGTTTCACAACCAAGGCTTTCCCACATTGAGTAGTGTTACCCTCAATTGGTACTAATCAATTTGTGAATTAAATTTGTGCATTATTGTCTATGTTTCGGCTTAGCCGAGGCCTACAAATGGCTCTAAATTGCATTTGGTTACAGGTATCGTGTCATATTTGACCCATGACCTTGCTCGGGCATTACTTGGCTTATGCCATATGCACATTCTCACTCTTGATTGGTACCATTGAGTGATTGCATTGGGATTTTAGCGTCCTTATGCTGTCAAAATTTGCTAAAATTCTATGTACATGACATGCTACACATAATTTTATGAGTGATTATTTTCTTGCATTGTGTGTGCATCTATTTTAAATGTTTAGTTTTACAAAAAATTGGTGATAATTTGTGCTTAAAAGAGGATAATTTTACTAATTTTTGGGTACCCACTTATGTGTGTAATTTTACCAGGTTTATTGTGCATTTTTGCCTAATTTGTGGGCAAAATTTGGACATTTATTGGCATTTTCGGGCTTCAAATTGGGTAAAATTGATAATGTATGTGGGTAAATTGATGGTTGCTGATTTTTATTTGATATTTTGTGCTTTCATTTGATCGCTCACATGTGTGTATTTTTGGCCAAAGTTATTGGACATTTTTGGACAAAATTTGGGTATTTTTGGCTTCAAGTTGGGCAAAATTGATATTGCATTTGGATAAATTGATGATTGCTGATTTTTATCTTATGTTTTGTGCTTTCAATTGATCTCTCTCATGTGTGAATTTTTCCAATTTTGTGCTAATTTTTGGGCTCTATTTTGACAAAAATCAAGTAATTAAATTTTTTTTTGGGCAACTTTAGGCTAGCCTTTTAATCTTTGTAGTCGCAAATACTGGTGTGTGCATGATCGTGGACCCATGGCACATGCCATTATTTGAATGCACCTGCCACACTGCGCCATGTCAAAGTTTTTAAAAATAAAAATAAAAAAAATCTTTTCTTCCTCTCTCTACTTTGAAGCGAGAGGAGAGAGAACTCTATTGCCAAGTCTCAGGAGTCCATCTTGACTGCTTGAGAGCGAATGCATTGTGTACAGTTTCATTGCATTGTGCAGCCAACCCTATCCATTTTCATAGTTCATGCTTAACCCAACTAGTGTGTTTTCAATATTAGTCCACTAGCCAATTGTGTAAAAGTTGAATCTGTTAGTGATTCTTGTGCAAAAATTGCCTATAAAGACAAGGGTGGAGCCATTTACTTGCCACCATTTTACAAAGAGCTACAAAGGATCACCAAGATCGACTATCCAAGTGAGGAGGATGACAAAAAATATAGCTCGCCCCAAAGTAGCATCCCCTTTCAAGATCAAACCCAATGCACCACGATGGACATCTACAACTCATAGGTGAGTGCACAATGTATAGATGCTTCCAAAAATGTTCAAGTCACGTCAGAAATGGACTCCGAGAGCGTTGCTGAAAGCACCCGAGAGGTAGAAATGGACCATCTAGGGAAACCTAAATACCTCTTGCTAACACTTTATGGCTATTTCAAAGAGTTTCCATGCTACACTGATGAAGACGGCAGATTCTTTGTCAAAGGCAAACTCACCATGCACAAGAGTCCAACTTATGAATTGCTTGAAGTGCAATCACTTGGCACCTTGAGGGGTGCACCTAAAAAGAAAATAGTGTACCA
>JAODKW010148642.1:0-11339 GCA_027576515.1 Dryopteris marginalis
TATCTAATTAAAAAACCCTATTATTTAAACTTATGTGGTAATCTATTTAGGTTCCACAAGGTGCACCCCCCAAGTACCCACCCTTGCTCCACTATCTAAGATAGCTATAGATTCAACTTTATTTATCATGAAAAGTAATGTGGTATTTCCTTCATCATCTTTTGCTTTTTGTCCCAGTCTGTTGACAGGAACTTTGATCTTAGTGCTTGGGCTAAATTCTACAGCTGCACACTTCAAAATATCTCCCACTTGCATCTTCTTATCCCAAAATCCTTGTTTTGTCATACATCTACTCTCCCAAAGGTTTGGTCTTACTTTCAATAAATCCATCAAAGAGAGCGTGCAAGTTATTGGAGCGGACATCAAAGCATGCAACTTGGTCGTGTCTTGCTCATTCTGGATAGACTTCCAAATAGATGGGACCTTAACAATTACTTGGGGGATCCACTAAATTATATGTAAGATATCACGTGCGTTCAATAGAAGGGGTTTTATTTCTTTATGTAGTTACAAAAATATACATACATAAGGGGTACGTAAAATCCATTTTGTTGAACACACATGCTATAGTGGGTTTATATATACTACTGAACCCCCAAAAATAATTACAGATCTTGGTTCATAATTCCCTAAGTAAGATTGCATTCATTAAAGTTTATTTGCTGGAAAAATAGTCTACTGATCCTTCTAGCTCATTGCTTTGATTTGCTTGTTCCACAACAAAATGCTTTTCCACAAAGTCAACTAAAGAGAATGGAGGGGAATCTGCAAATAGTGTATCCTCCACAGTCTGTCTCATTGCATCCCACATCTCTTGTGCCGTCAATTCCTCCACTTTTGGGATATCATCTCTAAAATTTGCATTTGTTAGAGATTCATCTCTTCTCTCAGTGGTTGTGAATTGAACATTTGGCCTTGGTTCAGGGTTGATAAAAGGAGTTTGATACCCACTTCCTAGCTCTGTACTTGAGCTTGCTTTAGGGATTGTTTCCAAAGTTGGTTTTAAAGATATTGGTCCTCAAAGAATAGGTTTAGGTCGGCCCTCTAATATTGCCTGCGTCTCCCAAATAATCTATTGATGAATAGCTAGATTCACCTTCTCCTCTCGGGGATCGGGATACTCCTACAATTTCTTTGGGATTCCACTTAAGCGGAATAGCAACTTTTATGCGCCATTCTTATTGCATGTAATTGCTCATTTACCCTTTCCACAAGAATTGATCCTCCTTCATTAACCTCAAAATTCTTATCAATACTTTCTTTTTGTTTATGAGCTGGAGTTATCAAGATCAGCTTGTTTTTTCTAGTAATAATCTCTTCTGCAGGTTTTTTTCTTCTAAAGGCTTCTTACTTTTGGCCTTCCTTGTCCTTGGCCGCTTCTTTTTTTCATTCTCATCTCCTCACTCTTGCGTTTGTAAATTTTTATTTCCTTCTTCAACTTCCCTTGCGTGAGCCCTCTTGATTACCCTTAAAGGTATGTTTCCAATTTTTGGCTCTGTCTCAGACGTGGTAGGTGATGGAATTATCTCAACAAGGTTTAACCCTATTTTTCCCCATGGTGCGGTATTGGCTACAGGTTTCTCTGGGCAATCCTTGCTTAAATGCTCAATAGCGCAGTCTTTGCAATAATGAGGCACAATTGAGAATTGTTGTGTCATATTGAAAGTCTAGCTTAGAGGTGGTTTCTCATAAGGACAATCTCTTACAAAGTGATCTCCTTCATATCCAAAACATTCCAATTTCTTGGTTTGTTGTTGGTAAGGCCTTTGCTGTGTGGTTGGCCCATTTCTCTATTGTAGCATCGGCTCCTATTCCCTTGGTTTGCCACATACATTGATTGGTTTATATTGGGATCTAAAAAACTTAGTGCATTTTGTTGCTCCACTTCTAGTCCCGAACTTAAATCAATCAATGGCTGCTTATTTTTGTAGTAGTAGAGGTGTAATTTGGTACAAACTCCAATTCTTGGTCTTTAGCTTCAATGCTTGCGTACCTCAAAGCAGTTGTCCCTTGTGGTGGAGGTTGAGCACCTAGCACTGGCTTGGCTTATTCTTGCCCAACCAAACATGTAGGAACTAAAGCTCTTTCCACATTTCTCTCTCCTTTTCAATACTATTGTGGGGTATGTAAAACCCTTATGTAAGCCTAAAATTAATAATATAAGGCCCTATGTGTTGATTTCTTCCTATTTTGCTTTTAAAAATCTACCTATGTAAATTTTTTTGTAAGTCTACCTATTTATAAATTCTTGAATATGACATAAACATATTTGTGTGAGAAACTTGGGGTATGAACTACTAGAAAACCCTAGGTATCACGTGCATTCAAGAGGTATTTTAAAAAACCCTTACCTAAAAAAATTTTGTTAATAAAGCAACCCCTCTTTACTTATGAAATAAATGATTTTTTTCTAAACTTGAATTTAAAACCCCTCCTATTAATGTAATCCTTTAAATTTTTCTCAATGTATCTACTTAAAAAACCCCTCATTTTGAACTCACATGATACGCTAAAATTTTTAAGGTGAAACCCATGAGGTAAGAAAATCGTAAATTTTTTCATGCTCATCATAAGTACAGAGCATACAATTAACTACTATTGAAATAGTGGCTTATTCTATATCAAATTGCATGGAATTTGAGGCTACATAGCAAAGTAGCGGGCTCATGTCTAGAGTTTTAATTATTTTAATGGAACACTTAACTAAGTCAAGGCTATCCAACTTTGGTATAGTAGTACTTGATGTATTCTCATGTGTCCTTTCACTAGCCACACCCAAGCAATGCTCATCAGACTAGTGGAATATAAAGTAATTGTATAGGAGTGTTTTCCCCTTATACATCATTTGGATTGTATTCTCATACCATATGAGAATCTTTTTTCTCCTCCGAGATTCAAAAACATTGAGATCATTCTCTAAGGATGTTATTAATATTACATCCATAATTGGTGGCTTCATAACATTTGTTTCTTTGACCCAAGATTTCATAAGCTTTCTTAAACTCATAGAGTCACTAAATTTCCTTTAAAAAATCAATGGATTGCACTCTAGATTAAGCATCTTAACTCATTTATTGTAGGAAGGTAAATAGCTTTGAGTTTTAAAAGGTTTACCTAGATCCCCTTTGTCAAAACTACATGACTAGAAACAACACTTATTTTCTTGCTATGTGGCATTTATTTTTGGTGATCTATCCTACACAATGATGAAGCCTTTGTGGATGTGCTTATGTACATATTTGAAAGAGATAGCTAAGTTAGTACTTAATTAGTTTGTATTCATATGGAATTAGGCCTAATGCTACTTTAGTACATCAAAATCATCTAGGCAAGACATAATTGCACAAACGAGTCAACCACCAAACTTATTCAATATGTTTCAAAGTTTTATTTAACTCTTGGTAATCTACATTTTATGTGTCACACATATATACATGTGTGTGAAAATATCTATTCTTGTAGTCTATTTGCAACCTTGTCACATTGTTAGAGTTCAATGTGCTTCTAGAGTCATGCGCTAAGGTGAAGACAATGATGGCGCTAGTTAGCATAAATTATAATCATATTGATGCCTTCATCCACTAGTGTGTGTTGTTCAGAAAGAAATTCTATAATGTAATGGAGTTTCTAAAGTGTAAAGAACCAAGTTACAATGAGTCTATTCTATGAATCAAAAGGGCCTCAAAAGTTCTTGCATCATTTTACCCTTGCACCTTGTTTAGAAATGTTTTTTGGGTGTTCAGAGCTTGCAGAGTTACAAACATGGTATGCACATAATACGAGTAAATATGGTAAACTAAGAATTGTTAATGATTTCAAATCTTTTGAGCATATAAACAGAGATGGAAAGCCTTTAAGAGTGAGCTACAACACTTATATATTGGATGGGATTGAAGGTTTTGACTTAATGTCTTTCAAGTGGACAATGTGGCATACTGTCCTCATCAACTACAATATTCCACTTACTAATCTATTAAGAAGGATGGGATCAAAGGTTTTGACTTAATCTCTTTAAAGTGGACAATGTGGCCTATTGTCCTCATCAACTACAATATTCCACTTACTTATCTATTAAGAAGGACTGTATACCTCTCAAATTATTTATTCATAATGAGTATTTTATATGAAATTTAACTTTAATATGTTTATGCGCTTCATTTATAATCATATATTTTATCATTTAAAATGTATAGAAGGACTAAGTGTAGAACATAGATGTGTACTTGGATCCTCTTATTGAGGAGTTGCTTGAGGAGTTGCAACAACTATGGGAAAAAGGGATTGAATATTTATGTTATCACTCTATTTTTTAGGGTAATATTGAATATGAGCAAGTTATTCACTTATTTGTGCATTCACATGAACACTTTAAATTTGGCAAGGCTATACCCTAGTTCCACTCTTGGATTAGTTACAAATTTTCCCTAATTTATCAAGGACTCTAATTGCCTACTTCAGTGGTGATCTCTAGGTGAAGCCACCTTTTCATTCGTTGTAGCTTGATCAGAAGGAGGTACAAAAAGGGCAAAATTCCCATATAGAAGTATTAGTTATGGAAGCAGCCACACATTTTTCCCAAAAATTTTCAATACCTATGAGTCATATTTATGAGGCATATGAGCAAGATGATGAATATATTCATACCAATAGTATACAAGGGTAAAAAACTAGAAGGTGTTCTAGACAAAGGTGTTGGAGTGAGCCTTGTCACCCAAAAAAATTATATTACCAACAATCATAGCCAACAAGCTAAAAAGTAAGCTAGAATATGGAAATGTAGCCATATTGATTGGCCTTGTAAAGGATTTTAGGATTCAGAGTCTACATGTTTTCATACTGTCCCTATATTGCTAATGATGAAAAGTGGAGACTAAAATAGGCAATGAATTATTCTTGGGAAGACCATTCTTTAGGGAAGCCAGAATACTACATGACTGGGAGATGAATGAATTCTAGATTTAGTATAAGGGCCAGTCTATGTGCATCAACTTATTTATTGAGCATACTTGCATAATGAGTAGTACATGTTGAGATGTCGCGCTCTCCACAAGCTGGAACTCACTATGGGCCTCAATGATATTGCAGGACTTCACTCACTGGCACGTTAGGTGACCAACAAGGGGATCTTTATTAGTGATTCTACAATTGAACTACACCCATGTAGTCCACCCAAAGTTATGACATACTTATCTTGCTTGCTCATTATCTAGCGTGTTCACATTATGGACCGTATGTACATACGTTGTACTAATCATGTTTTGGTTTCACTTATATTTTTGTAGAAACCTTTTGGTGAAGAAGAAGAGGAAGAAGTTCAACCTTTCATATCTTGTGTATTCTCTTCTCCATTGTGTGTGTATGTGCTTGCAAGTGCTCTATCTCTCTATCTTCTCCCATTTTTTCATGGTATCAGAGCCTAGTGAAGGCTAAAAAGCTAATCAATAGCTACAAGGCCTTAAGAAGCGGCATGAGGTCAAGAGCATCACCATCTCTTTGGGCCTTCTTCTTGTGTGCAGCCCTACGTTATGGATCTTGAGCGGGAGCACCAATAACAACATTCAATTAAGGATATTTCTTCACATGATTATAGATGGCAGGGAGATACAAATGCATTTTGAGTGCATTTTGACCTCCGTCAAAGAGTTAGATGTCATTTGTATGTAATATTGATAAGTACAATTCAGATTTGATTCATTTTTTAACAATGTTCTAGAAGTGCAAAGTACACAAATTTGTGTACATATAGTGGTTGCACGTGTATTTGTGATTGTTTCTATATATATGCTTATTGTGGTCATAATTTGTGAGTTCTAGAGTACACTCAAGAATTGCTACAAATTATACAACACATTTGCTATAGTACAGGTTGCATTAAGAAAAAAAAAATCATAGTATTTTGGTTAAGATAAGACAAGATGTCTAAGGGATTTAATCAGATTGTGAGTGAAAATATTGAAAATAATAACTTCCATGCTTGTAAGTTTAGAATGACCAACTTCCTCATGGGGACTACATCAAAGGTGATAATAAAGAGGCTCTACAAGTAATAGAATATAACCCAACACTTGAATAAGAGAAATCCTTAAAGGATTGGAAGCAGTGTTCAAGGAAAGTCATGTATTGTCTTTTTGTCAGTCTGATAGATTCTATGATTGGTCACATTTGAGATGCGGACTCGCAAACTATTGTATGGGAAAACTTAGTAAAGTTGTTCCAAACAAACACCAAATATAGGACGCTTTAGTTGAATTTTGAGTTGAATAACATCAAGAGGGAAAACATTTACATTAATGATTATGCATTGAAGATAAAGAACATTGTGGAGGATCTTTGATTTATCAAGGTTAATGTGGTTAATGATGACCTGGTTGGTGAATGCTTGGATGGTCTTGGCAACCAATATAAATAGTTCAGAAACTCCATCAATACTAGGGATAATCTCCCTAATTTTTCAAATTTGGTATCAATGTTGATTATGGAAGAGAAGTCATTGGGCTTGTGGAGGCTCTTTGATCTATCAAGGTTATTGTGGTTGATGATGACCTGGCTGGTGCATGCTTGGATGGTCTTGGCAACCAATATAAATATTTTAAAACCTCCATCAACACTAGGGATAATATCCCTAATTTTCAACTTTGGTATCGATGTTGATTATGGAAGAGATTTCATTGGGTTTGGATGCTTCCTCTTCTCAAACTAAGAGCATATTGGAGTAGGAATTATACTCTAATTCAAGTAGAGTTAGAGGTCAAGTTTGTGGCCAACTAGGTTGCCAAATAGGAAATCAAAATTTTGATTTGTGGTAGCAAAAGTCTCACACAGGTGGAAGAGGCTAGTCTCAAGGTAGGGGAAGCCAAAAAGGACATTGCAAAGGATCTAGACAAGAGTTTGGATACAATAGTAACCTCAAATGTTATAACTATGGGAAGAGATGACATATCTCTAGGGAATTCCCAAGAAGAAGAATGATAATAGAAATGGAAAAATCCAGCAAACTAATTATGTGTATTCTAGCAAGCAAATGAGGATCAAAGTAAGCAATTGTTTGTGATGCAGCACATGATGAATATAGTGATTGTGGATGTGCCTCAAAGTAATGATGTTGGGTATGTGTATTATGGTGCCTCTAACCATATGAAATCTTGTGGAGAGTTGTTTAGAGAAATGGAAGATTTGAATATGCCTAGATATGTGGAAAAAGCAATGAGACAATGCATCCAATTTCTCACATAGGGAAGGTGCCATTGAGTGTGTACAATGGAAAAATGAAGTACTTGACTAATGTACTTTATGTGCCCAATATTATAAAAAATATTGCTTCTATTGGGCATATGATTGAGCAAGGTTTGTAAGTGTTGTTTAACCTTGATGGTGGCTGTTATGTTTAAGAATTTAAGAATGACTACAGATTGGTTGCAAAGGGCAAACACATTGGTAGAATGTTTACTTTGGATGTAATTATTCTTGAGGTGAAAGTTTCTATGTTTGCAGAAGGTGCAAATGGTGTGGCCGATGTAGAAATTTGGCATAAGTGCATTGGTCATGTGAATGAGCAGCGATTACAAAATATGCAATCAAGAGAAATTGTAATAGTGTTGCCCAAATTCAAGGTTGATGGTATGCACAAAGTTTGCGAAGCATGTCAATTTGGGAAGTGGTTAAGGAGTGCCTTCTTGCATGAGCAAAGTGTATGCAATAAACCACTTAAGGTAGTTCATTTTGATGTATGGGGTCCTACAATGAATGCTTTGTTACATGGTTGCAGATATTATGTATTATTCATTGATGACTACACAAGGAGAGTGTGGATATATTTCAAGAAGGAGAAGAGTGAGGTGTTCACTCTCTTTAAAAGCTTCAAATATTTAGTGGAAAAGGAGACAGGTTTGCAGGTTAAATACCTATGTTCAGATGGATGGGGTCCTACAAAGAATGCTTTGTTACATGGTTATGTATTGTTCATTGATGACCACACAAGAAAAGTGTGGATACATTTCATGAAGCACAAGAGTGAGATGTTCACTCACTTTAAAAATTTCAAATCTTTAGTTGAAAAGGAGACAAGTTTGAAAGTTAAATACATACATTTAGATGGAGGGAAAGAATACTTTTGTAATGAGTTCTCATAATTTTTGAAAAGAAATGGTATAAATAAGTAATGTACATGTAGCTACACTTTGCAGCAAAATTGTGTTGCTAAGAAAAAAAATAGGCATATTGCATAAATTGTTTGTGCATTGACGTCTGAGAAAAACATGCCTTGTTGATTATGAGTTGAAGTAGTTTACACTATTGTTTACATTATAAATAGGAGTACTCCTACAATTGATGTGCAAGGTATGACACCCAAAGAGAAGTTTAAAGGTAGAAAACATGATTTTTTTAACTTGAAAGTGTTTGGATGTATTGCATATGTACATATACCTGATGATTTATGCAGCAAATTAGACCTGAAGGCTGAAAAATGTATATTTGTGGGCTACTCCCTTGAGCCAAAGGGATACAAGCGCTATAACCCTATCATAGGTGCCAATTGAGAGTGAGAAAGAATGTGGTATTTGATGAAATTAGCTGCTGGTATAGTGATCTAAATGCTCAAGGGGTGCACTATTAATAAATCTTGTATATAATGTGCATTTGGAGGGTAATTTACAAGCCCCTCTTTTAACATGTCTTGATTTTCCTATTTCTTCATAAAAATATCATTTCTTTTTCAAAATGGATTAAAAAAACCCCCTCATGTTAATGTGTTTATGTTAATTTACCTTAATTTCTTGAATCAAAAAACCCATCCACTCAAACTTGCATGGTACAATAACATGTTTTTAGTTGAACCCCCCAAGTGTAAAGGATTCTATTGGGGCTGATGTAAAATACCAGGTTGTTGCACAAAATCACCTAGTGATGGGTTTGTTGTTACACCATGGAGTGGGAAAAATTGTGTATAGGTCACTCCGTTGAGTACATCTTATGTATCAAGAAAAGGTAAGGAGAAAGTTGGTGAGCCCCCACATATGCCTGATTTGTCTTCAAGGCATTCTAATGTTGATGCAGATTTAAATGGGTTTGAGCAGATCCTTGATGATGATTTTTGGATTTTAGCTTTCAAAACACCAGGCTTTAGAAAAGAACATGAGAGTGCTAATGCATCAAGTAGTGATCCACAACTGCGCAGGTCTACTAACAAGGTCAAAAATCATGTGCATAAATTGACGTATGATGGATATGTTGCCCATCATAAAGCATATATGGCAAAAGTGGTACATGATGTTGAGCCCACATGTTTTGAGGATGTTGTTGGAAAGGAGCATTGAGAGAAAGCTATGTATGAGTAAACTAATGTCCTGGTGTAAATAAAACATGGGATTTGGTGCCTTTTCCAAAGGGAAAGAAGGCCATTGGTTGTAAATGGTTGTATAAAGTCAAGCATAAGGTTGATGGGACTATTGAGCATTATAAATCAAGGATGGTTGAGGATACTTTTGCTCCAATGATTAAAATGGGTACCATGGGAGTTGTCATTATAGTAGCCGTATCCAAGGGTTGGATTATGCATCAAATGGATGTGAAGAATGCCTTCTTGCATGGTGAGTTGCAAAAAGAGGTTTATGTAGAGCAGCAACTTGGCTATGTGGATGAGAGTCACCCACATTATGTATGCAAGCTTTGTAAGGTCTTGTATGGGCTAAAGCAAGTAATGAGAGCATAGCGTGACATGATAGTGCATTATCTTGTTAGGAATGGTTTCTTATTGCACATGCTAATCATTCACTCTCTGTATGTGAGAGTGATGGGATTATGCTTATTATCATATATGTAGATGACCTCATTATTATGGGTGCTAGTGATGTGCAGATTGGTCATGTGAAGGTTCTTCTTAAGCAAGAATTTGAGATGAATTATTTGGGCAAGCTGTGCTACTTTCTTGGCATTGAGGTGATCAAGAAATCTAAGGGCATATGGTTTTCACATCTTGGGGGGTTAACTATATGTAAACCTTTTCTATCACGTACATTCAAGGTCTACGTGAATTTTTCATTAATTAAACACACCCTTTTTCTATTCAATTAGTGAGTACCCGCTTTAACTGGTACCCTTATGTATGTAAAAAAAAATGTGTAAAATAAGGATTTAAAAAATCCCTTCTGTTGAACCCACGTGATACAGTTACATATTTATGAGTAACCCACTTGCATTTCACTGTTAGGACAATATGCATTGGACATGTTGTCCAAGTATGGTATGGCTGATTGTAGGCCAATTCTATGCCTTTGGATGTGAATCTAATGATGAGTGCACATATGGGTGATGTACTTAAGAATGCCACCATGTACAAAAATATTGTAGGCAACTTGATTGACTTAACTATCATGAGGCTAAATTTGAACTATAATGTGGGTTTGTAGATCCAATTTATGCATCTTCCTTGGAATCCACACTTGGAGAGTGTGAGGTGCACACTACGCTACATGAGTGCTACATTGGATTATGTACTATTCTATGCAATAGTTGTACCATTTGAGCTTTATGGCTACACAAATATAGGTTGGGCTAGTAGAACTTTTGATAGGCAATCTACTAGTGGATTCATGTTCTCTTTTTGGGAGTGCTGTTGTTACTTGAATCAGAAAGAAGTAGGCAATAATTGTGTATAGATACAGAGTCGCCGCTATTGCCGCATGTAAGGTAGCTTGGTTATGCAAGCCACTTGATGAATTAGGGATATAGGTGGACATGAATATTGTCATATACTGTATTAATCTTAGTAGCATACAATTGGCTAGGAACCTAGTGTTTCATGCAATTTGGCTAGGAACCTAGTGTTTCATTTAAAGACCAAACTCATAGAGTTCCATTATCATTTCATCATACGGGTCTTGGCAGGCAACATTCATCAGGTGTATGTCACCACAGATGAGTAGGTTGTAAATATCTTCACCAAGGCCTTGTGAGTTGGGAAGCTCCACCAATTTTGTACTATGCTTAAAGTTTGCAAGATGCATATCTTGAGAGGGAGTGTTGAGATGTTGAGTTCTCCATGAGCTACACTGAACTACACCCATGTAGTTCACCCAGAGCTATGGTATACTTATCTTGATAGCTTACTAAATAACATGTTCACATTATAGACCATATGTACATACTGTGTACTATTTATGTTTTGGGTTCACTTATCTTTTTGTAGACACATTTTGGTGAGGAAGAAGAAGAAGTACAGCCTTTCATATCTTGTGTGTTATCTTCTCCATTGTGTGTGTGTGTGTGTGTGTGTGTGTGTGTGTGTGTGTGTGTGTGTGTGTGTGTGTGTGTGTGTGATAGAGAGAGAGAGAGAGAGAGAG
>JAODKW010149752.1:0-11334 GCA_027576515.1 Dryopteris marginalis
GAGAGGTTTGAAAATTGAGACTTTGAGTTTTGATTTTTAGGAAAAGTGTAAAGATTGGGCAACTGAGACTTTCAATATGTGCGGGTACAAACTACAAGGTGGGCATACCTATATGGTTCATGCTATGCACCCATGATGTGGGAACAAGCCAGGAGAGTAATGCCTTACAAGTCACATTGAGGATAGTGTTTGAGAGAATGAACGGAGTTTGTCTTGCAACATTGATCATTGACAAGTGTGACTGATAGATAAACCCACACACAACCACCCTTGCATAATAAGATGCCGGGAAAACATAGGCATAGACAGATAAACCCGGCCACACACACGTTAACCCAGGAACACCAACAACTTTTGACCACACAACACCTAGACATACACACACAAGTCCCATTGTCTTCTCCCTCAAGAACCAATGTCTCTCTTCACCACACACACACAAACACCCTTGCATAATCGGATGATGGGTAAACCCACGCACAGACAGATAAACCCGAGCAAACATAGATAAACCCGAGCACATCATCTACTATATGTAAAAGCACATTTTCACACGAAAATACGCCATATGCAATCCATAGAGAAAATAGTCCAAGAGACCATACATGTATTGACATTTTCACTAGAAATCACCATGTATAGACACTCCGAAATATTGTATTGTATTTCAAAAAAATCGTAGTACAAGCCTCACCAAGCCAAAAGAAATGTAAATGACATTGCAACCTTTGTGCCAAAGAAAATGATGAGGCTCTCGATATCCATTTTTATCAAAGGAAGAACCAAGGGAATGGATGATTTAAAATACTTACGAGCCCAAGGGGAATCCGTGGTTCTCTCTAGTCAATCAAAGTAGACAAGACATTGTTGTCTTCATATTTTATTTGCTTTAAGTTATTCTTTCCCCCAAACTCCTTCCCATTGTCATCCTCCCGCACAACAACCAAGATCCCACTGCGTCCCACCCACATGCCAAAGCTCATACACATACACAAGGTCATAACTACATGCCAAATTGGTAAACACAGGCATGTAAAGATAAACACATGCATACAGGTAAACCCGGGCATACCAGAGAGTTTGGACACACATAAAAAAGACAAAAAATCCTCCAGGATCCTACATAGTACCGACATTTCCTCCTAACCAGAAGTCATTACCTTGCTGCACATTCTAAACAAATGCATGAACAGATAAACCCAAGCATGTACAAACAAACCCGGGCATAAAAGAGAGTGAACACACATACAAAAGGATAACCACAATTTCCTGCTCAGTCCTAACCCAAGCATATAGAGGAAAACATTACCTTTGTCACATTACCAAAAAATATAATGAAGTCATATCGAGGTCTTCGAGCCGTCCATCCTCAAGTCATCGTTGTCATCGCTTGGGGCTCACTTCTTCTCTGCTTGAGAGGTGTCATGGTCAAGCTCCTTTACAAGAGTAAAAAGGCTCTTTCCCTTGCCACGCTTTAATGGTTTAGGTTTCCCCACCTACACCCATTCTCCCAAAACCTCAAAGGGACACCAACCCTGTCGAAAATACATGTAAACATGGGAATTGGATAGGAGCTTCACCACAAAAGACACTCACCCTCCCTCAAGGCATGGCCAATTTCTACATCTCCATAGCATAACACCCCTCCCTTAAGAAAGTCGATGGAGAAGCTTGTTGGGCATCTAAGAGTAAGAAGCCTTTGCTCTGGTGACATAGGTAAACCCGAGCATACACAGGTAAACCCGGGTAAACTCTCCCACACGACCCTCCCAAGTTTAGCTCGTATCGCCATAGCCTACTTGCTGCTTAAGCAGGTCGAATGGCTTCTAATTTTTCCAAAACTTTGTGCATGCGAGGGTTATGCACATCTATGAGAAGCTTTTGTGGGAAGAAATTGAGGGGAGGGGAGGCTTGTGGAAGAGAGAGGAATCTGTGGTTCTCTCCCCTTCCCTAAGAGAGAGAGAGAGAGAGAGATACTGATGAATCTCCCAAGCCGAAGGGAAAGGGGAGAGATTTTGAGGGAGGGGGCTTAGATGGGGATGGAGAAGAAGTGAAGCGAGGCGAGAGAACTATGTCAGAGAGAGAGAGAGAGAGAGCTCCATTAAACCTACATCGCCAAAATAAACTTTAGGGGGGGAACAAGAGAGCCAATTCAAATTGCTAGCTAGCTCCCTAAAAGCGCGCCCCATACTCCAGCGTCCACGTGGCACCCAACCTCGTCATGTGGCACTTTCCCGACGGGCACCCTTGCTCAGGTTTACAAAAAATGTAAACCCAAGCACCTTGCCACGTGTAGGGCCGCAATGCACTCTTTTAGCGCTCCTAACTTCCCCGTCGTTGATCCCATGACTCACTTTGTGTGGAGATAGTCTTGAGGGAGGGTGTGGGTGTTCCTGAAGCAAAGTGGGTCAGCAAATCTTAATGTGGCTAAGTGGACTTCCCCCAATGACACATCTCTCTTAAGGATAAGCAATGCAAGCAGAAGTTATAGCAAGTCAAGGCCTTAGTGGCTCTAGGTCTCTTTTGTCCTAGATGTGTGCCCATGCACATGCACGTCCATGCGTGCGTGCCCGCAGCATATTACATCCATGCGTGTGTGCATGCAAGTATGTAATAAATAAGAACATTAGACTTTTTCTAATTCACCGAGTTGTTTATCATGAGCAAATATTACTGGGAAGGCCCATTAATCTGTACATGTATTTGATAGAATGTCCGAGCTGCCTAAAACTAACACTAATAATACAAGCTTGTTGGAGTTATTCTAGCAATTGCTACATTTAATCACAAGTTGTCCTAGAATTTGGCTGAGATAGATAGTCTTCAAAAACTCAAACATAATTCCACAAACAAGCAACTATTTGTTGGATAATCAAATGCCTAACCAGCTCGCACTTTTGAAAGACCCATCTAGCCATTTAACTTCTTGTATAGCTAGTAAGTCTTCAAACCTGTAGCTCTGATTTGAAATCTCAATTGCCATTTAAATTCTTGTACATCTAAGCTAGTAAGTCTTGAAAGCTCATCTCTGATTTTAACTCTTAAAATCATTTGATTCCTCACAAGCGCAAGTCACGAGACGAGCATTGGATATAATACAAAGCAGCAGCAGGTAGGTAGCTGCTCATAAATCCCCACCATAATGGTGCTTAGTTATGCACCTGTCTTCGTTGCCCCACTCTCCTCAGTAAGAACTCCAGATCATTGGGCGGCTCAGCTGAAACGTCTAAAGAATGCAACACCCTTTAAAGCCCATGTTAGTGTAACAGCATGAATAAGTTGATTCAATGGAAACAAAGCTATGCAGTAGTTTGCTCACCTCCTAAAGGTCATCTCTTTGAGTATATCATCTATAGGAACACTCTTGGGTTCAAGCTGCATAATCATGCAAAATTGCCATCAGAATTGGAGTGATTCATAATGAGATGAGCCAAAAGAATGTTTACTTGCTCACCTGTGCATGGTCTACTGCCAGAGTTTTTGGGTTCACCTTCACATGTAGCTTATACTCCACTTCTTTTACTGGCTTCGTATGCTTGTTTTGCATAGCTTTTTTCTGCTTTGGAACAGAGCTTTTGAAAGCAAAAATTGCGACATTATTGTCATACCCAACTACAGTCCAGTCATTAAAGAATGATAGAATCTTGCTTAGAAGGTCCAGCCTGCCAGATAGAATTGACACATAAGCAAAAAGATAGACAAGAACAAAAATAACACAGTGAGATAGTACAGTAACTACTTAGTGTGAGTGTTATGTAAGTTCTGTATGCGCTTGTAAAACTCCTCTTGTTTCGAAATCATTGCATCGAGCTCTAATATCTGCAAAGAGCATATTTACACTTGAGGAAGCTTAAGATGACTGCTACATTAATGTCTCTCGTGGGGACCAAGAAAGTGTGTAACCTCAATCTCCACATTTCCAGTGAGAAACGCAAGTTCACGGGTCTTACTCTCTCCAAATCTTCATCTGTTTTAGCATACACCTGAGAAGTTTCCTGCTGCCAAAGTTTGAATTGCTAAGCTTCAAATTATTCATTAGCTTGAAATAAAGTTTGGGTAACTACCTCGGTAACTACGGAGGTGCACATGCTAGGCTTACTTATCAATTACTGTTTCATATACTAAGCCTCCTTCATGTTCACAAGCTTTTCCAAGCAAGCCCAGTTTTAACTATTCCATTTTTTTTGTAACTATGCCAAAAAGGGCATAGTTACGCAACCCATACTAAGCCATGTGTGTGTCCATTGCCTAAAACGCAAACAGTTCCTTACCGTGTTGTCCTCCAGAGCTTCTGCTTCTGATGTCTCCATTAATTGCATCTGCAAAGGTTTGTTAAAGGTTTGTCATTACATGTTCCTGGCATGGTCTTACAGTTATACATTTTAAGTAAGTACTTTTAACTACAATGCTTTAAAGAAAACAACAGAACTTTGACATAAGAGCATGTCGTACAATTCAAGAGTACCTTTTTGTCACATTCATCAAAATAAGTCAAAGCAGAATCCAGAACATGTGGAAAATCTTCCATTTCTGCACCCAAAAACCTTACAATGATATGCTTACAAGGCATGGGCAGTTGCCATTACATGGAACATGAGAATAACATTCTAAGAATTGTACCTGCTGTAAATGCACCTATAAGAGATTTGATTTCCTCAGTTTCTTTTCTTGACATGGACCGCAGATCAGCAAGCTGTTTCTCCAAAGCTTGCAGCTCACTTTCTAGAAATCCAAAGAAAATTTTCAATTTGGTAGAAGAAATTCTGTTATTTTACGGTCGGCAGCAACCCAAAGATACAGCATAAGCTACTCAACATAAGTTACTCATCAAAACAGGAGGGAAACGGCAGCATCAGTAACCACATTCAGCCCGACTACTGAACTTGAAAGTGCAAAAAAATTAGAACAGTATTTAACATTCAACTATCCTCATTGATGGGCTATTGCCTACTCACATCCCTAGCACAAGAGTATATTTTATGCCCAAAATTTATGACTAGTATAATTGAGTACATAGTCACATAAGTAAATGCCTGATGCTGTATAAGAGGTAAGCATATAAAGGTGAAGAAAAGAAAGGATACATCTGTGACCATAATTACTGCCAATAATACTTTGCAAGTGGGTATTCCAAAAAGCATCCTTGGCAAGAGAAGGACAGCACTCAACAGCTGGGGAGCACTGAATTTTCCTCTTGTACTAGGCATTGTGACAAGAACAATTGGCGGCTTTTGACGTTTCAAGTCTTTGAGGTTTCATGTCAAGGCGTCTCATGAACATGCAGTGCATGTAATTTTTTGCCGCTTCAAACTTCTTGCCACTCATAGTGATACTTACACAAACAAGAAATGCTTGTACAAGATTTTGGATTGGGTGAAAATTCTTTACTTGAAAGGGAGGACTAATTTGGAGTTTAGAGGTTATAGCACTGCTTGCCAAGAAGGTTAAAGTATGGGCAAGCACTCCAATTGGAATGAATCAGCAGAAGTTCAACTTCATTTCAGTAACATGTACAGTGGAGGCACTAAGTAGTCAAATTAAACATGCACTCATCATCACGACAAGTCTAATGCACTTCTACCCTACCATGGCTGGCCGTGCCACAAACTAGCAATAAAAGAACTCGAAGTGAAGTGCGCAACTGTGAGGGTGTGCAAGAAAACACAACACTCAAGCAAGGAGATCAAGCAAGGGTAGTGTTACCAACGTAGCAACAACTCTACTATGCAACTGTGAAAAATTGTGCAGCCAGAGCCGAGATGCAAATGCAAATGCAAAGATTTATGAAATTTTCCAAGAAGGCTCCTGATCTACCGGCGACAATCATCAGAATTTCTGTAAATGTGAGAGCAATCCATGCGCGGAGGTGAAGACAAGCTAATGATTGGCCTGGGCGCTGAGGCATGCCCAAGGGTATGCAACTGTGCAGGGCTGGTTCTGTAGCACGCATACACGAGAGGCACATGACAGGGCTGCAAGCAGCCTTCCTCCAGCACAAGGATGTGCAAGGCAGAGATGATGTGTTGTTTGAAAACACAAGTGCTCTCTCGAGTTGTGTGATGCTGCATGCAATCACTAATGGGGGAGGAGGCTTATAAATGCACAAGGCACAATTGACAGACTTCATGCTTTGTCTTTAGCTTATAACTGAGCAATAGTGCCTCCCATTGGACCCAATACAATGCCAGTAGCAAAAAGACCCTTAAACCCGCTAGCTTGGCATAAAGTTTTTGAAATGGTTGTAACTTCATGGACATGCACTTGTGGTTAAATGCACTCTAATAAGCCCATGGCCGTTGCTTGAATGAGACAGCACGTCAAGAGGAGGCTAGGCAAGAACCGCTCACCACTACCAAAGCAAAGCAAGCCTAGTTACGTAATCAAAACTCCAGATATGGCTGTTTTGGCAGTTTCACTACAATCTGAAGTCCGAAACACTCAACCATTTGAATTCTTTAACAAACATCTTTCCAGCATTTCATGAAGTTCCCGAATTTTGACAACACGCATTTTTAAAAGACACCTGAATCTCAAGAGATGTAAGTTGCATATGGATTCTTTTATATTCTTCTCTATTTCTCATATATCCCAAACTTAGCTTTGTTAGAAATGACAATGAGGAAGCACAATGGACGATGTGCAAGAGACACGAGAGTGTGAGAGAGAGATTGAGACAAACAAGCAATGAATACGTGAGTTACAATGGTGGGCAGAGGTCGCTTATATGGTCACAAATGGGAATTGCCCGACTCCAACTTTGGAGGACAAATAAATAAAATGTCAAAAGACACAACAAATATTCCCACATGAGATGCAATATTTCTAACACCACCTCTATAGATCAAGATGGCATTATATTTAAGATAATTTGTTTAGAGCATTAGGTAGAATGCTCACCAAGGGGCTATATATACCCCTTTACCTTCAACATCATCTTTGCATGTAGGATAATCTAGTGACATTTCATATTCCACCTAATCCCTTTTATCCATGCTACTCCAACAAACCCTCTTCAATCGAGAGTGGATGGCCGAGACCATGAACCCAAGCTTTGATACCATGTTAGAAATGACAACATGGACGACGCACAAGAGACACGAGAGTGTGAGAGAGAGATTGAGACGAACAATGCTTGAGTTGATTAGCAATGAATAGGTGAGTTACAATGGTGGGCAGGGGTCACTTTTTTTTCCTTGCACAAAAGATCCTTTTCTATTAAAAACACCCCAAAGGCACAGACCTCGTGGCAAAATACAAAAGATGTGAAGCTTACAACAAAGGCATCTAATGAAAGGTATCACCAGACAAAAAAGAAAGGCAATCCCGGGCTAAAAGCTCTAAAGGGATTGCCTAAATACAAGGCTAAATTTTTCCTATGTTCCCAGCCGCTCTCCTCCTAGCTTTCTTGGTCTGGTCTCTTCTTACCCAATTCAACTCTTGCTTCTTCCTGCCTAGCATAAGCCTGAGTCTTTGAATCTACTGCCTGTTATCTCTGCTATGAAGAAATCCTACGTCTAGTGTACTCAGCAGCAACATGGTCTTTCCTCCCACACAAAATAATGGCCAGGAAGACCAATGAAAAAGACCCTCTGCAACATTTCAGCCCAACACATGCTAGGGAGAGAGAGGAGGATCCTTAGCTAAGGATCGAGAAAGAACCATCCTTAAGGAGAGAGTGCAATCCACCCCGTCCGAGACTATGCATGCAACATCACCAACCACATACTCGAGGCATCTCCCAATGGGGTACAAATTCCAACAAAAGTCGGGGAATCTAGTTGTAACTATAAGCCCACCATCCACACACAAAAGGTCCATACCCTGTGTCCATCTGGCAAAGAAACCAATGGCTAAATGAAGGTCCATAGGACTCAATGCAAGGACTTCATTGGCTTGAAGGAGAGACTTTAACTGTTTCCTGAAGCAGCCTCTCCTCAAAGGGGAAACACTCACAATCCTCAGTTATAACTTCCCTTATGAGAAGCAACCTCTCCCCCAACGGGGAGACATATCCCATCACCATGAAGCAAGCTCCTAGCACTAGCCACCCTAGAGTGAGGACTCTCTTGTTTGTTTCAGCTCCTTAACAGCCGGTCTTTCACTGTGGTCTTTGCTGGTATTTCCAACTTACATGGTCACACCTCTTGGCCAGGATGATAGACCTTTTTCTCCTTTGCTGGCTACACCATGGCTCGATTGGCATGGTTTCATCACTTGATGGCCCAACCATTTCTAATGGAACCCAATGGAGTCCAAAGTTGGTAAAAGAGTAGATGTGCACCAAATCTAAGCAGTAACTTCTATTTGAGCTTAATTAGGTAGATGCAAACCCAGGTTTTCTTTTGACATTTATTAGGTCTATAACTTTTCGAATTTAGCTTACCTACCGCCAATTCAGTCAGAATATCAACAAAATGTTGACATTTTATTGTCTTCAAGCTCAGATATATAAAACGTGAAATGTTGTGCCCATGTAACCTATAAAACGTAATCTTTTCGCTCTCCGATGAACCTCACTTTTTGAGTGCTAAGTACTCCCACCACCCATCAAAGCTTCCAACTTTGAGGCCCATGAATATATGAGCCACCTACTTTCAAGTATTCTGACTCAGCTATAACTTCCCTTTTGAAGTTATTGCTTACAACTGAATAAAAACCAGTTTGTGGCAGGGCACGCGCTCAGCGGGATCACCCAGTTGTTAAAACAAAAACTATAGTTAAAATCTGCAAGAACTTTACCTGACACATTTTCAGGGTCCGGTTCTCCTTCTGGTTTCAAACAACATTCCAGAAAGAGAGTCTCAGCTTCCACTAGCAAATATTCTTTTTTCACAAGAAAGTACTTCTCCTGCATAAATTTCCCCAAAATATTGAAGCTGCATGATTGGGTGCAAGCACAAAATTTTCAACAAGACATGAGATTGTGCCCTAGCAATTGAAGGTGTATGAGGAAGGCAAGCGTTAAAATTAGTCTTTCTTGTAAGCAATCACAAAAAAACTATTTACAATAACATACAAACTAGCAATCTCGTAAAAAATAACGCTTTCTTATAAGAATTAACATCAATTATTTACAATGACATAGTGTAGTTGCAGAAAACCTAGTTGAACATGCAGTTTTGCATAATGACAAGGAAGCACCATGTTCTCCTTGAGGAGATATTGAGGTCAAATTATCGTTCGTCAATAGCCCCTCCCAAATGGTGTCTAGTCAAGTACGCATGGCCATCACAGATAACAAAAGTTGAACATCTTGCAAAGGCCTTAGGAGTCTTTTTTACTACTTTAGAATTCCCACTCTTCTTGAAGGAGCATTCGAAAATCCAGGAAATTATCTGATAATCCAAAATTCCTATAGATACCTGAGATATCTCTGCACAGACTCTCCTTTTATCAAGAGTTCTTGTTTTGTAAGGTTAATTTTATGGATATAACTGAAACAAAAACTGTTGCCAAAGCAGTTATAGCCAAATGGTCTCAATATATACGTGAGTAGTACGAGTGTGTGGGATCAAGAACAACTTTGAGGTGTGGAGGCATGACAAATTGACGATGTGTTTAAATGGGTGTGTGTGCACTGTATGTGGGGGGTCTAGCAGCTTTGTAAGTGGATTATCAAAAACGTCGTGAAAATTTTTCTTAGTACTGTTATGAGTAGTCAAGAATTGAAATTACCCAAAGCTTTGATGTGTCAACATTCGCATGCTCAGCAGCAGCACCCTTGAGGGATTCGATAAGCTCTGTTGGATCAGGCACAGCATCTCGGCATCTTTCAAGATCTCTGTCAAAATTATGGGCTTACAAAGTTACAAAGTTAGAAAAAAGCGAATGGAAACAAAAAGCCAGTGACTTCACAAAGATAGCGTAAAGCCTAAATGCACAAAAACCTAACCCTAGATGCTCAAAAATGGAGAAATCAGTGTCAAATATGCTCAAAAAAGCCAAATAAGAAAGAATAAGAAACCCTACTCATAGATTAGAATAACCTGCGGAGTTGCAGAGCTTGAGTTCTCAAGGAGGAGATGGTGAGAGAGGCGGCGACGGGGATGCTATTGAAATCGAGGCGCTTGACAACAGAAAGAGGAGTTTCGTTAGCAGCTCCCACTTGCATTTTTGGTCGTACAACTTCTTAGCCGTTCTGTTTCTCCCGCGTTTGATCACATTTGAACACCTATATATAAGCTATACGCAAAAAATATAAACAAATAATTAATATACAAATAAACTAAATTAAGCACTAAAAAAATTTAAAGCCACTTTAACTATGTGCATGCTTAGCTAAATAAATAAATAGTATACAAATAAGTAAATAACTACTATACAATTAAAATAAATTAAGCACTAAAAAATTTAAAGCCACTTTCTTAAGTGCATGCTTAGGATTTTTATAATTGCCATCCCAACGTTGCACGTAGGGTTGCTTAGTACCAACTGTGTGCTACTTAATGAGCATCTTGGCCAAAATGTAATTTGCCTAGCAAAAAATACGCTAGAATGTCAATGATGCAAAACCATCAATCTTGGTAAGTACCACCTGCCTGTCAAAAATCAACATTAACTATGGTAGAAGGGAAAAATCATAATTGCTTACTATAAGAGCTTAAGTAATTAGAAATATATATTTGAGAATTTGAGATATTACAATGGCCAGATCATTTCAGTCGCTTTGCTATGCATCATGGGGTACCTTGTGGTGATGTTCAAAAAGATTTCAAGACGAGGGCGGAGTTACAATGCCTTCACTTTCTACAAGTGTTGTTCTGCACTTTCCTAGTACAGATTTAGACTTGACACCATGAACTTCTGGTGTTTCTGACCATATTGGGCAATTGTAAGACAAACAAGATGTTAAATATTGCTTTTCTTGCTTGCTTTGGATGCCTTCTTTGCGTGATTATAGCACTAGAGAATCTTATAATAGAGCCAACTTGAGTTATTGATTAGGTAATGCACATCTATTGTGAGTTGTTGCATCCTCCTAAGGTCTTGTTTACGAAGGTGCTTTAAGCTCATTCTTGTTCATTTAATCTAGTGTATTATCAAGGACCTCTAAGCATATATTTAGAGGGTGAAGTTGAGATGGTCTTATCAATAAGCTCTTGATTAAGTATGCCGACGAGTTCAAGGGGCCTTTGGCTACCTTAGTTGGAATATTTGACGGAAAGGTTATATGGTGGATAACTCATATATTGTTATTGGGTTGACAGAGTCACACTCAAGAAAAAAACAAAACAAAACACAAAGTAGATGAGATAGTCAAGAAGACTGTACCAAAGCTTGAGCTTAAAGAACTATAATTTGTTTTAGGTAGTTATCTCAATAGTTATAGCTTGT
>JAODKW010150860.1:0-11328 GCA_027576515.1 Dryopteris marginalis
CATACCTATGGCCTTGATGCTTAAGACCACAATAAACCCCGCTCTTATATAGACTTTTTCCCTTAGGTCCCAAGCCTGTGACCAAACTAGTCTAAGAAGCACTTAAATTAACCTCTCTGGTTCCTATTATTTTCCTTTTACTCAAATGGCCAATTCAAGTTAGAAAATACTTTAGGAAGGTTAGAACTCAATTTTCATGACATTACATGTAGCACATACGACCTAAGGTCAAGGCATATGCATTACATGTAGCGCATATGGCTTATGGTCAAGCCATATGTGCTACATGTAGTGCATACGGTGTATGGTCAAGGAAAATGCGCTACATGTAATGATGTTATACATATTTTAGTATAGTTTTGGTATATTATTTTATACATGGTTTATGACAGATATTGTTATGTACATTGTTTTATGGCAGACAATATTTTGTACATGGTTTATGGCAAGCATTATTTTATACATGGAGTATGGCAGACATGGTTCTTTGAAAGGCTTATATTATGGCCTACACTATTGTTTTATGGTAGGCATTACTTTGTACATGGTTTATGGCATACATTGTTTTGTTCATGGTTTTATGGCATATGTTGTTTTGTACATTGTTTATGGCATATGTTGGTATGCACATGGTTTTATGGCAAACGATTTGTACAATATGGTTTTTGGCAAACATTGTTATCAGAGAAAAAAATAGGAGCTAATATTTTCCATTTGGCTATTTTTTAGGGGTTGTCCGAAAAAACATTCGCCGGACACTTTAAAACATTCCCCCAAAATTTTGTCATTTTGAAGATTTTTTGGAAATTCTTGAAGGGCTCTTATTTTTTACCCTGATTGTTATGTACATGGTTAATGTGCTATGGTTTATGGTTTAAATCAATTATGCTTTGAGCTCATGTCCGCTATGTTTGTTACAATCCAACATGCAATCCCAGAGTACAGTTGCTTTTGTACTCTTTTTTTTTTTGGCAGAATGTTGTGGCTTCTGTTGCAGCTACAAGCACTAGCTATAAATGTAGCAAAAATACACAACATTCTGCCCAAAAACAAATTATAGAAAAAAATAGTATCGTGGCATATACCTATGTCTATATCGATGCATATACCGATGCATACACCAACAAAATGGTTCCAACGCTTATTCCCTCATGTATACCAACGCGACATATTTTTAAGCCCTGTTATGTTTCGTCGATATTGGGAGTGGTATACCCCCGACATGTTGTAGTGATTATCTCTAAAAACTTCAAATATTACCTTAAGATGTTGCTTGTGTTCTTCTATGGTCTTGGAATAGATGCTAATATCTTCTAAGAACACTCTCGTGAGGCTTTGATGAGGTCTAAAGAGCTTCTCCATTATGCGATTAAATGTGGCTGGTGCATTAGTAAGGCCAAATGACATTACTAGATATTCATATTTGCCAAATGTGGTGCAAAAGGCCACATGTGGCTGGTGCATTAGTAAGGTTAAATGGTATTACTAGATATTCTTATTCACCAAATGTGGTGCGAAAGTGAATATCTTCTAGCACTATCCTTTATCTGATTATAACCACTCTTAATACCTATTCTACTAAAGTAGGTAGATCCTTGTAGCTTATCAAATAGATCTTCTATCCTAGGAACAAGAAATCTATTCTTTATGGTTATCCTATTTAGTGCACGATAATACACACACATTCTATAAGTACCATCCTTCTTTTGTACTAGTAGAACAGGTGAACAAAATGGAGATGAGATAGACCTTATCATTCCTTTTTCCACTAGTTTGTTCACTTGCCTCATAATCTCCTCTTGTTGAGCCTGTGAGACTCTATAAGGAGGCCTATTAGGAGGTGAAATACCAGGTAGAAGTTCTATGGTATGATCATCTTGTCCTCTTTTGGGAGGTAGCTCCCTAGGAATGTCATCCGTAAACACATCTTGAAACTCATTTAGGAAATTAGACAATTCTAACTCCTCTCTAGTTCTCTTCTTAACTCTTTAAGAGCACATTCATCCTCTTTAGACTCTTTGACAAAAACCATGTAACAAGCAAGAGAGCTTTTCATTACTTTATCAAAAGCTTGGGTTTGTACAAGGACTATAGTGCTACCCGCACTATTTACATCAAGTGTTACATCTTTGCCTTTATAAGAAAAGAGGACTTGTCTTTTAGAAAACTTCATAGTGGCAGCCATGTGATCAAAACATGGTGCCCCTATGATAACATCTTCATGCTTGAAATCTTCTTTATCCACATAGCTTTGCACATGGAGCATTATATTGCCAATCAATGGAGTGATTGAGACCTCTTGCCCCTTGAAATCTCCATTCGCTTTCACAACATCCCCCCTCTCAAAGTCACGGATCCCTAGCTTAGTAGCTAACTTGGAAGAGATAAAGTTATGAGTGGAGTAGGATCAAAAAGTATGAGAGCATCACGCTCTCTTACTTTTACCCAAGCATAAGAGAGTGGTGATCCTTTGCAATGCCCTTCCTCTTTTAGAACTTCCACCATGGTGGCTCTAGGAGGGTCATTATGTTCACCTCTCTTAGGGCATACACGTGAAACATGTCCTTGCTCCCCACACTTAAAGCACTTGTTATATTTACGATAACACTCTACCTCTTGAGTGAAAGTTTAGTTTTACCTTTGTAGCCCTTTTCCTTCACCTTAGCTTTGTTGCTGCTTTGAGCCTTGGGAGAGTTTTGCATAGCATTAGTCTTCCCCTTTGTTTCATTTTGCTCCTTAGCTTCCATAGGCTTGGATCTATTCTTACTACCTTGTTGGAAGTGGATCCTTAAGGTGATCGTCTTGAGATGTATGACCGCCGAGATGGTTTTGGGACTTTGTGAGTTGACATACTCACTCATCTCCTCGGATAGGCCGGCACGGATAGGCCGACACAAAATTTTTGCATTTGTTTCTCAAAGTCTATTCTTTTATAGACAGTGGCTTTGAGATGTAACTCCCAAAACTTGTCTATATACTTTTGGATAGACTCATAGGGTGCCATCTTCAAGATTTGCCATTCCGTAAGGACTTTATCTTTGGCGTCGCTTGCCCACCATTGATGGGCTGATTTTTGGAAGTGCAATGAAGCATTGTGAATCTTAGAAGATTTTGAGAAAGCTTCATCTCCAAAAGCCACGTCAAATTGTTGGATAAAACCCAACACCTTGTCCAAAGCATCAAAAGCTCCATCATAGGTAAGGAAAGTGATGTTCTTCCCTCCCTCTTTGAACTTACTAAGCTTGTGAAACCTTTTCCATGAAGCACAACTCCTTTGGTGTCCTCTTTGCTTCTTTGATGTAGAGTTTCTACTCTCATCATTGGAAGATGATAGTGAAGAAGGAGAAGAATAAGGAGAAGATGGTGGAGTTGGTGAACACTTCCTCCTCTTCCTTCTTGGTTGATTATCATCCCTTTTGGAGTGATATGGAGTGTGAGGCAACCTCTTCCTCTTGGGAGTACTTGGAGATCATTTTGTATGCCGCCTTCTTGGAGCTACTTCATCGTCGGAGGTGATGGGAGCATCACCTCCGATGATGAAGTATGAGCATCACTCTCATACCTCTCCCTTGAAATCTCTTGCCGTGTAGCATCATCTTGCCTCTTTGATGAAGAGACTTCATGAGATGATTTTGGAGGTTCTACATGCGCTTCCTCATCCTTACCCAAAGGGGTTCCTCTTTTGAAAGTCTCACAAGGAGGATTCACAGGCTCGCTCTCTCTTCTTGGGTGCTTGGAGGGACTTGAAGAGCTTGAAGCCTTCGCTTGCTCCAAAAGGATTTTTGTATTATAATGCCCCCGATGAGAGGCTCCTTTGTACAATACAAATTTTGATCTTGTGGAGATTTCTTGAACCAATGAAGATGATAACTTCATGATTCACATAGCCACACATACGGTAAAACCCATACGGTAAAACCCATACGGTAAAACCCTCCTTTCCAACCCCTAAACACCCAAGCGGGGAGAAAGAACTGCGGAGAGGAAGGTAGATCAGGGGAAGAGAAGTTCTTTTCAAGAAAATAAGTATGTGTTGCTAGTATTCTTGCTCCATGGTAGATCTTTAAGCTTAGCTAGAGTAGTAGAGAAGAAGGAAAATAGCTTCATGTGCTCACTTGCTTGAATTTGCATCCATAGCCAAGTTCTTAGGCAAAAACTAATTTTAGAGCTCCCATGTGAGAGGGAGAGAGAGAGAGACAGAGAGAGCTTTCTTTCCCACAATTTCCACGTTGATAATGGCCCTTACCTCCTCCATTTTGGCAAGAAATCAGCCCATTGGTTGATTGATTAAACTAGCCAGTTATGTGAGAGGCAAGTGGAGATTTTCACATGAGGTAAGTTGTGCATGTATTGCCAAGTGTCCTCCCTTCTAAATCATCAAAATTGGATTTCTCTTCATGCATGGAAGAAGCCTTTAAGCAACTCAAATGCGTAATTGAGCAAGTGCATGCTCATGGGACAAGTGGCCCATAAGACTAGCTTACTAGTGTCCTAGTAGACTAGAGTGAAACCTGCTATTTTTGGATAAGGCTAGTGATCCTTAGGAAATTCTAAGGCTTAGTTGAATTAAATTAATGCTCAATCCTAGCCTTTCAATCACTAAGGAAGACTATCTTCTCAACCAAGTTTGACCAAAGCAAACCTACTATTTTTGGAAGGGACTTGAGCACCTTTAGAGAAACCTTAGACTTACCTTCCCTAGATTAATTAAATCTCTTGCAAAAACTTTGCACAATCTTTTAGAGGCTTAATTAGACTTACCCTAAGGTTGTTCTAGCCCCATTACATAATTGACCTTTATTAGTTAAATCCCCTTTGTCCCGTACCTTTGACCACAATAGGTCTAGTAGCACGAATCTGTCCAGAGATCCTCGTGCGCTCTTTTCTAGAATATTTTCCATTAGGTTATGTACCTTTGACCTAGATTAATTTAATTATCAATTATCTTAACTCTTTATAGGCTAGATACCTCCTTTGGTCCCAAGCCTTTGACCACATAAGGCTAGAAGCTACTTAATTAATCTCTCTTGTTCTCCTTTATTTTCCCCCATTCTTAAGTGGCCAATTTAAGTAGGAAAATCATTTGAGAAGGTTAGAAATTAATTTTAATGACATGATGGGATCCTATAGGTGTGAAATAAGGCAAAGGAGAATTCAATTTACATTCACATATTGTCCTAATAGCCCACTTTGTCATAGTACCCCTAGGTTCCTTGATGGAAGATCTCTCATTATTAACTGCACCAACATTAATGCAAAGGTTGATCTACATGATGATTTTGAACTTGTATGGCTTGATACCCCACATTAGAGTGAGCCTCATTATTCTCTACATATGGCTACCCCCTCTAAAACAAAGCTAGTAAATAATCATAGATGTATTTTGAACATACAGCAAGCCCCTTATTACATGAAAGAAATGGATGAATTGTTGCATCTTTTACAAAGACAATATCTCAACTCACCAAAATTCATCAAGTAGTAGAAGGATGATAAATCTAGCATCCTTTATTCTCAACACTATAACCCACAAATATTCATTTCACAACCTTATCATCAAGCTTGTTGTGGTGTTGTTCATGCACAAAGAGCATAAAACAAGAAATCAAACACATGTAGATGAGACACAAAAGATTTTCTAATATTCCAAGTCTCATACATTGATGTGGTAGATTATAAAGCCTTAGTGGGACACTTGTTAAGTGCATAAGCTACGCACATAATAGCTTCAGGCCAAAATTCGTGTGGCAATTCTTGACTCTTAACCATACAATGTGCCATCTTCATGACATACGTATTTTTCTTCCCTAATAGAGCATTGTGTTGAGGTGTATAGGGAGTTGTATATTGGTGTTTTCAACTAGAAATGCATTAAACTCTTTAGACATATAATCATTATAGGATTTTTTGGGTCAAAAAAGGGTCCTCTAAGGAAGTCCATGTCATAGTACTCCCTAAAAGCTGGGAGTCCGGTAAATGTTTTGCAATTGAACTCCAAATTTGTTGAAGTTTACAAACTTAGATTCTACTCATCAAAATCTTTCTAATGATGTATGGGTTGATAGGGTTTGGATGTGGGACGAGCATGTTATACAAAAGGTTCCTTTTACCCTAAGAAAGATCTTGATGAGTAGAATCTAAGTTTGTAAACTCCGACAAATTTGGAGTTTGCTTGCAAAAATTTTACCAAACGCCCATTTTTTAGGGAATTTTGTGACATGAAATTCCTTAGAGGGCACTTTTGTTACCCCAAAAACCCCTAATGTCGCCCTTTGATTAGATTGGAGGGTACCCATTTTACATCCAAAGACATTTTCAACCATAGCAAAGAAGTTCTTGAAGCACCCAAAAACTTTAAAATTTTCCTTTAATGGATACACTCAAGCATTCATGGAGTCATCATCAACAATGAAGGTGATAAAATACAAGTGTTTGCCAAAGGAGAATATCCTCATAGGAACACATACATCACTATACACAAGTTACAACATTTGGACAACTCTCACTAATCCATTCTTAGGGAATTATAACCGCTATATTTTCCCTAAGATAGGAGTTCATTGAGCTCCTTAGACATATCATCCCCTCCTCAATTAAAGTGTAGGATACCCATTTTACAAGACATTTTCAACCATAGCAAAGAGGTTTTTGAAGCACCCAAAAACTTTAAAATTTTCTTCTCATGGATACACCTATGCATGCATGGAGTCATCATCAACAATAAGGTGATAAAATACAAGTTTTTTCCAAAGAACAATATCCGCATAGGACCACATACATCACTATGCACAAGTTGCAACTTGTGGATAACTCTCATTGATCCATCCTTAGGGAATTATAACCACTACATTTTCCGTAAGATGCACCCTTCACATACACGTTTGAAAGGAGTCTCAATGTGTAATAGCTCATACACCATTCCATTTGGAGGCACAAAAAATTTGTTAAAATCAAATGCCCATAGCGTGCATGTCATAGTTTTTCATTATACATAGCTTGTGTATTAGCAACAACTAAACATACTGCATCCACACGTTCTCATAAAAATCAAGTCTATAAAACCACAACATAACAAACTAGATACAAGGATCAAATCACCATGACTGAGATCATGAATAGTACATATGTCAACTAGGAATTCGACCACCAAACTTGCTTTATCAAAGTCAAAAATAACAAACAAGTTCTTTTTTGTCCCTACTACACACAATCCATCTAAAAGTGTGATATCACCACCATTCGCTGCAACACTCAACATAATATTTTTGAATTCTTTAATAGTATAAGTGAAGTTTAAGGAACAAGTTACATCATTTCCATTTGGATCACATTGCAACCTAGAGAAAATTTTTTGTTTAGAAGTAATGTGCTTGCTAGCACCACTAGACTCAAAGTACAATACATGAGAGTCTAAAATTGACATACATACATCATGATACGATGTGTCATAGCTCCAACGGACATTAAATGCCCATTTTGTATCCTGAGCATAGCTAGAGGAATCAACGTTAGATGGTGTTATATTAGCACAACATCAACAAGCATACTATACTCCTTTTTTTTTTCCCTTCTCTTTCAATTTCCCACATACACTAATATGATGACCTATATTTTGCAATACCCGTATTTTTCTTTCTTCTTCGGCTTATCATCTTCCTTATCACTATATTTGCATTGGAGGAATCATAGTTATGCTTAAAGATGTTACTTGAAGAGTCTTTAGCCTTAACCATTTGATTAGAGAAAAAGGCTTGATCTCCCCAATGCCAATTAAATTTGTTTTTCCTAGACTGCCCTTCTTGCAAGAGCACTAAACACAACTCATCAAACTTGAAGGCATTTGGATTGCCCTTCATCAAAAGTCTAAGAGTTGAGGCAAAACTTTGGTAAGAATCGGGTAAGCCATCTAAAATAGTCTACACAAGTGAATTATCAAAAATGATCTCTTGCACAAATATAACTTGTTCCCTCCGATCTTTAAAGTTTAGTACATAACAATCCATAGATTTTCCTTCATCCATGTGCTCTTTCTCTAACTTATTGTGCAAATAAAAAACATGGGCCTCATTATGGGAGTGATACAAAGCAGCAAGAGTGTCTCATGCTTCTTTTTCATGTTTACAACCATGAATATGCATGATTATGGTCTGCCTATAACAGACAATGTAAAAACTACATGTCCATATCCATCTTTACCATCTCATCTTCTCTACTCTTGAGTGGTAATGGAGGAGGTGCATGTGTTTCAACAACAAAAGTACTTGCAACATTGTGTATTGTATCATTGAAATCTGCATGAGAATCAGGTCTAAGCTCACTTCCACATGTTACGATCAAGAATCCATTTGCAACCTGTATATATTGCATCATGTATGCCCACAATAGATATTAATGCCATTAAGTTTGTCTTCAATGAGATTGACATGTAAAATACATCATGGTTATCACACAGTGTTGAGAGCAAGATTGCAAATGACCTGAGAAGGTATGACAAATACACCAAAGAAACTTGTGGAAGCATACACAACCCTAATACAATAGTTTTTTCCAAAACCTACCAAACTTGATGAAGATTATGAAAAATCAAGATCTCCAAAAAGCTCTGCAAAAAACTCATTGTACACAAATTGTAACTAGATTGAGCTAATGATAATCAATAATTAGCAATCCTTAATTAGATTGCCCGGATTATCCTTAGCACACTTTAGACTTTGGCAACTTAGAACTATAGATAAACCAACGAAAAGATAACTTCAATGCACACACATGACAAAGATTGAGGGCCAAAATTGATTCCTTGAGCCCACCCCCCTCGAAAGGATTTTGTATTACTTGGTTGCTCAAAAGAGCACTTTAATACACATGGGCTAACCGTAGTTAGCAAGTTCTTGATACAATGTCTTTACTTAGCCTTGAAAAAGGCCTTGGTCTTCAACTCTCATTTTGATGCAACCACAGGAAGCTTGTACAGTCCTCGTCCTTTGAGATTCCTTGGTCTTCTTCTCCAAACCTGCAATAAGAGAGAGGGATAGTGATAGAATGGCTTGATGGTTCTTTGCTTGAAAATCTCCTTCTTCAATGCATGCTCCAAACTCATTCGGTCCTTGCTTGATGCTTTGAGTGCCCCTCCTACCTGTATGAACTAATGGCACCCCCTCCCTCTCCTTATATTCAACCCATGGCCAATGAGACGCTTGCTTTTGTGGGGCGCCCTCTTGAAAGTGTTCCCATTGGTTGCTTTTATCATTAACCAATGAGAGCCCTTGCTTTATTTGCTCAAAAGCTTTTCTAAAATTAGATCTTGGCCCAATTGGAGCCCATTGGCCAGATTTTTGGGAGATAGCTTGTGCCCCAAGTCTCCCTCAATGAGGCGCCTTCATGAAAAGCGATGGAGCCATCCTCTCTCTACCTATCTCTAGCTTTTTAGTTCATTACTTGCTTTTTGCACATATCTTGTGGCCCAAGTTTGGGCTATGTGCCCATTGTCCATTGGATATTTACTCCATGATCCCCTACTGATTGACGTGCCTCCATGGAGCCACTCTCTCTCTACCCTATTGACCTAATTTTAGAGAGAGAATTTGTGCCTTTTGTCCATTGAGTTCTCTGTGCCTCATCCATTGAGCAATGGAGTGATTAGTAATATCACATTGGGGTTTCTTAGACTCTTGCCTACTTTCATTGGTTATCCCTCACGCTCTCTCATCCCCATTCTAGAGAGAGAATGTTCATTCCAGAGAGAGAATGCACCAGAAAGGCCATTTGGAGTCTATTTAACTTGCTGTAACTGAAATGCTCAACAAGGAAAGTGCTTTTGTCCCTCTCAAAACTTTTATCCCCTTGTCTTGCATAATTCTTCATCCTCTAGCTCCTTCTTGGAGCTCTTGTTGGCTATGGCCTTCTCTCTCTAAGTATTGGCCACATTTAAGAGAGATAGCTACCATAATCATCTAGTAATTGTCAGTTAATGTTTGTATTAGCATTGGATAATACAATTTGGTGACACAATGTGTCCTCTTCCCGAGGTACCACTGATGGTGTTCGAGATAGGGGTTGCTCTGTCTCTTCATGGGAGGGTGCTGTCCGAATAGAGAACTTTGGCTTTCCTTTTGAGAGCTTCTTTAATCTGTTGATGCTTGCATTGAAATCCAAATATCCCTCCCTCATATCTTTGTACGGCCTCTTAGTCCCTGCCAGGGGTGCTAGATCTTTCTCTTTTCTTGGGGTTTTCCAATGTGCTTTTGGATGAAGGCACGACCTTGATGTTCTAATTGATGTTGTTCTTGAATTTTGGCCATTCTCTCATTGAAAGTTCTGCGGTGTAGTGGATCTTGCCTGGCTTTAGTTTTTTGCTTAGGATGCACCAATTTTTCTTCCTCCTTTTTTGAGCTCTTCTTGTCTTGTCTGTTTAGTGCTTCCCAAGTTCTCTTTACTTGTGCGGCTCACCTTTGGGCTTCAAAAAGAGAAGGACAAATAGGCTCTGGTTGGCCAGACTCCTTTGCTTTTCCTTTCCTTTCTCTTCTTGTGTATACTACATCTTTTTTGAGCTCAGATTTTTCATCATCTTTTTTCCCAAATACGGCCTTGTCACCTTGGAATAGAGTTCTTGCCTTTTGCTTTGCCACTCTTGGACGTATGATCATGGAAATCTTCTTCGGTGTAGCCTCACCCGGCATAGCTGCGGCATCTTCTGCAGTGAGTGGTGCAAGCAACTCATCTATCATTCCCACCACCTGATAGGCTATTCGGGTAAGCATTAACTTGCCTGCAAGATATGGTTGCTGCTGCATGCCCTTGCTTTTCTTGTAGTTTGGTATATCAGCTAGGATGCCCTTTGAAAAATCCCCAGGATGCTTTGTGCTTGCAGCCATGGCCTTAGTCATAAATCCAGCTACCCTTTTGTTTGAATGTGTAAACTTTTGTGGCCTACCCATTGCAAAGTGCTGAGCGTATAATTTGAGTGGTTGTGCCAGCTTTTGATCCAATAAATCCTTGAAAGTATTTGTACTGTGTGTTGGGCAAAATATTGTTCTGCAATCAAGATCTGTTAGCTGATATGGAAGCTTGTAAGCTTCTTTCGGAGTTGGTAGCTTAAGGGCTTCACCAACCATTTCTTTTGTTATATGCACTTGCAGCCTCACTCCATTCTTGTCCGTAATCTCCACAATTTCGTTCTCCCCAATGGTGGTCATAAACTCATACGCTCTTTGGACATCTATGCCCCAGGGTGGTAACTTGAAGTACCTATCCATACCCACCTGGTCGAATACCTGTTGGCATTCCCTATTTTTGTGAAGTTTGAAGAAAGTGTCCGGCGGCAGTTCTATG
>JAODKW010151970.1:0-11320 GCA_027576515.1 Dryopteris marginalis
CTCTCTCTCTCTCTCTCTCTCTCTCTCTCTCTCTCTCTCTCTCTCTCTCTCTCTCTCTCACACACACACACACACAGCTCCTCCTCTTGCAGAATACATTTTTCCATTGAATGAGTACAAAACTCAAAGAAGAGAGAAAGTTCTTTTATATGGTGATAAAATCATGTGTATGCATAGCTGCATGGCAAGCAAAGATGTGCATGGTTGTGTCGATGCATGGCTGCAAGCATGGCCGCCCTGAATCGCATGCGAGCAATTGCATGGATTGGTCTAGTGAATGGAGTGTGAGCAGTGTGAGCAAGCTTGGCCCATGGCCGCTTTTTGTACATCATCATCAGCCATTGTACAATGGGCAGCTGTGTATGGTGTTTGAGTAGCAAGGCAGGGACCCATGGTGAGCAAGCATGGCTACTTTTCAAGCTTGTGTTCCCCCATGTAATGTTCCCACATATTCCCACACACGTGATCCAAAGTTTTCAACCAATGGTTTGGTCAATAGTGCACCCTTGGTTTGCTAAATTGGCAGCGCAACCCGTTGCTAAAATATTTAAAGAAAGTTGTGAGAACGTTTTCTCTATAGCATGCAATAACAGTGAGGTTTTTCAAGGGCATCTTCCCACGCTTTTTGTAATTCTCCACTTTAGGGACCGGCCACGCTAGCGTGTGTGTTCCACATGCAAGTTTTGGCGCTTTTGTCGCTTTGTTTTTCTAATTCTGCAATGCAATGTTAAATAAAGTGTGCCTTTGTCACTTATTTTATATAGTTGTGCAATGTATTGTTAAATAAATCATACAATGCTTTTGAGGTGCCACCAAGGTCCATTTGTTAATTCTAGTTGATCATTTTATTTGTTAATGTTTATGTCTGGCAGTAGTCGTGTGTTAGTAGCATATTGCCAAGGCACACTTTACACTTTCTTTAAAGAAACCCACCTTTATAATTTGTTTTCACTAGTACAAAACAACCTACAATTTCCATTATCTTGGCAAATATGTAGTCCCAGCTGAGAAATTAATTATTCCATTAGTTTTCCGAGTTGAGAAAATTAATTATTCCATTAATTTTCCCAGCTGGTAGTCCCAGCTAAGAAAATTAATTATTCCATTAATTTTCCAGCTGGGAATCAAAGTGAAAGTTCAATGCTTTTAAAAAAAATAAAATTTGAAGCCTTGCTAGAGACGTGAGTCTTTTCACCCCCTCTCTCTCACACACACTCTGCTGCTGCTGCAGACACGCGTCATCTCTCTCTCTCTTTGTCTTCTGCTCAGCCGCCCTCACATCCTCTCTCTCTCTCTGTCTCTTTGTCTTCTGCTCGACCGCCCCCGCATCCACAAGATTGCAAGGCATGGGTTGTTGACGTGATTGCTAGGCAGGGGTATGCTCATAATGGGCAAGCCCAATAGGGGCGATGGTGCTGCAGAGCATGCAGAGCAAGGGTATGCTCAAAATGGGCAATCCCAGCATCTCTCTTACTGACCGGGACGAGATGATTACAAGGCTGGAAGTCTTGACTGCGCTGTGTTTGGAGCCATTGAGAAGGGGAAGAAAGTCCATGATGATGTATCAAGGCAGGGGCTGCAGAGTAGAAGAGAGAGAGAGAGAGAGAGAGAGAGAGAGAGAGAGAGAGAGAGAGAGAGAGAGAGAGAGAGAGAGAGAGAGAGAGAGTACTCTCTTTCTCTCTCTCGTTTTCATTGGATAGGGCTTAAAGCCCTTTCTTTCTTTCTTTTTTGGGGGGGAGGAGTGGAGCCATAAGTCAAGGAGGAGTGGAGCCATAAGGCGCGGGTAGAAATGTGGTGACCCGGTGGCCGATAAAAAAACGAGCACCACCAAAAAAAAAATTGCGGGCGGGGAAAAAATTTGGCGGGGGCCGTTTTTTGATCTGGCCCGCCGCTCGCGGGCCGCCAGTTATTAAGTAAGTTATAGTAGCTATTAAGCAATATGCTCCTAATACACGACTACATAAACATTAACAAATAAAATGGTCAACTAGAATTAATAAATGGAACCTTGGTCAAAAGGTTCCGCTGGTTGAAGCAAAGGTTGCGCTGGTTAAAAAGCAACCAAAAAGGCAAAGGTGAGAGAGATAGAGAGGGAGAGGAGAGAGAGTGAGCGTGCATAAGGATGTGGCTAGAGTATGTGGTGGTAGCAAAGAAACCCGGCAGCAACAGCAAAAGACAGACAAAGCACAAAAGGTCTGCATCAGATCAAATCAACAATCTCTCTACAAACCCTAGATTCTTCTCAGACTCGTCCGCAAGAGGGCTCCCTCGATCGATACTCTCCGATAGAAGTTTTGGTCTTACCATCTTTAACTTTAATTATAGGGATTGCTCCCAGGTGGTGGTGGAAGGGCAAAAGTTTTGCTTAACCTCGAGCATGGCTCTTTTTTGGATGCAAAAAAAGCCTTTTCCTTCCCTGATGAAGTGTATGTGGATGCTTAGGGGACTCTTCATTTGGACATACAGGGGCAATCCTCTCCAATTTCTTGGATCAGCTGGCAGAATGAAGATTGGGAGGATGAGCTAGAGCTCCTAGGTCCTAATTTCTCTCTTCCCCCTCAAAGCTCTCATGAAGAAATGGTGATCCTCGGCCCTCCTCCCTCTCCTGAGGATTGAGCATGGTGTACAGTTTGTTGTTTGATGTTCATAGTTTGGGTGGAGTAGTTATCTTGGTTCATAGTTTGGGTGAATTTGGGATGGTGTATCGTTTTGCAGAACTCTGGTTTATCTAGCCCTTTTATGTATCTGAGGGGAGTCCCCTCTTGATGTAATATCCTTTTTTGCTTTAATCACTAAAAAAAAGAAGGAAAAAAAGAAAAGAAAGTGTAAATTAGTGCACCTTGGAAATATGCTACTAATACAAGACTACTGCCCGACATAAACATTAACAAATAAAATGATCAACTAGAATTAACAAATGAACACCTCAAAAGGTTGCGTTGGTTAAAAACCACATTAAAAAATAAAATGATCAACTAGAATTAACAAATGAACCTTGGTCAGAAGGGTTAAAAATCAAAGGTTGCTCTGGTTAAAAACCAACCAAACTAGTAATGAGGCTAGGGATTTCAATTTTTTTCTTAACGCTATTTTTGAAGCATTTTGAAATTCTCATTTTAGCAAAGAACCCTATTGTGATGTGTATGTCTTGAGGTGTGAATTACAAAAACAACATCAAATAGAAGACTTGTTTTGCAAGTAGGAGAATGTAATGTTTATCCCATATGGGAAGTAAAGGTAAAGGAACAAAATGAGCAAGTATGAGTGATAGATTGTATAGAGTCATGTTTTCTTCTTGCATCTGCTTGAAAAGCAATAAAGTTGTGTCTTTTCTACCTTGTCAAATTTATGTAGAGAGCTTTGCATTGCATGTCACAATGGTTTGTTGTTACAATGGGTGAAAAACATTTGTAGGTTCCACAATGGAGGCAGTTTAATCATACAAAATGTTTTATGGAGTAAATCAAGGAATGGGTAAGAGATATCAAATTGTTCATCAAGATAGGATAAACTTAGGAAAGGCCACAAGTTTGGATGTAAAAATTTTGTAAAGTTGTTTATGGCATTGTGAAATGAAGAGCAATCACTTGTGCTCGTCATTGCTGGGAAGAACCAAGTTTAGTACGCATTTTTCCCATTTGATGGGTATTTTTTTCAATTGTGTCACCTTATTAACAATGACAAGCATGTCTTAGAGTTGAGAAATGCAATCTCATGCTGAGACATGTATAAAACCTGCAGAAAAGTATTATTCATAGGTGTTGCTACACCATTCACTAAATAGAGGTTTTGTAGGCTGACATAATAAGATGTTTTTAACTATAGACATCTTTTGAGAATAAATAAAAAGCATTCAGACTTATTGTACAAACTAATTAAGCTTATTAATAATGGATAAACATTAGTATACACTATAAAAATAGACGAACTTGAAATATTTCAAATTGAGCTAGCAAATAATGTATAAAATTTAACATCGACTAACTAATGTCTTTTTATATCAGAGGGGAAGAGACGCTCTAGCTTAGATGAAGTGATGATCATTAGTATTGTAATTTAATTAGTTTGTAAAAGGGTTAAATTGCGTTAGTATTTTTTTTGAAAAGAACTTAGATAACATATCAACTCTTTCCTTGATTTTAGGAAGGGGCATGTTGAAATGGCGTTGTTGTATCTCGTATCTATCTACCAATTTCATTTTCTCTCTAGCTATGAGTAGAATTATGTTCTTTTCCCATGTTTGAGGAGACACATATAAGTCTATGATCACCACATGAAAAGTGTTTGGTGCGAATATTCTATTTATGGCATTTTCTAATACCCATGGACGCTCTATTGAGTCTTATGTAGGAAACAAAGCTACGGCGAGCATTTGGTCAATGTTTCCACGTTGTTCACAAGGAAGGATGTTCATTTGCTTGAATGCAAACTTTAGTACATACATGAGCAAGCGCGCATCGAATGTCATCTAAAAAAAGAAAGAGATATAATAGGCAAAAGTTCTTACAAACATGGAAATAAATAAATAACGATGTGTGAAATGACGAGGAAATGACATCATATATTTGTAAAGTCATGGTGAAAACGTTGGTCAAAATTAAGTTGCCACTCCCTAGAGCCTTTGTGAAAATGTCTGCACAATTGTGACAACCAAGTCCACTTCTCCATCCACCATATGCCCCCTTAATGGCTGCACACACACTTTCTTTTTGAGACAACACACACATATACGTACGACAACTATCAATCTCACCTACTTTGCAAGTGTTGCTTCCTTGCAAGAAGGTTGGCTGATGTTATTTGCACTAGAAGAAGATGGAAGAAGCTCTTGCTTTCTTAGCTTTTTCACGAATGATGCTCAGACAAGTTAGATTTTGGCTCAAGAAGATTCAAGCACTGCAAGAAATGAACCTGAGCAAGCCATGTAAAGAGCAAGAAAAATGATCCTAGAAAGCTAAATACTAGTAGGGCAAGTCACTTGACAAGCAATCTCAAAGGCTCTATTAGCAACACTCTTTCAGGTTGGTATGCATCATTTTTTTAGAAGAATCACATGCGACGAGATTCGGGTTTGAACAAGAGTGTCAAGATTTCACTCATCTGGCACTCATCTACCCAAGCCAACTTCCATAAACAAAATGCCAACCCTCTTTAACCTCAATCAAAGACAAAGGGCACACACAAAGATGCAAACCAGCAAGACACCTACATTCTAAAGACAAAGACCAAGTGCCAATGTTGAGTGCCAACAAGGTCCAAGGAGCAGCTCTAAATAATTCTAATAACAAGTGCTGTTAGTTGGGGCATAAAAAAACAAAAACAATCCCTACTAAACTTCTCTAGGAATTCATTTGTGTACATCAACATTTTGTCAAACTAACAAAGAACTCTATTAGAGTCTTGCAATATATCATTGACAACCTCCCCACCCCTCCTCTCTGGCGCTTGAACGCAAATGTTTGCAGACATTTTGCACAGTCAAAGCCAAACAAAAAGACAAACCTTGCATGAGAAATTAAAAATTATGTGACCATCCAAATTTTACAACTATTACCAATTGCAAACTCTAGTAGCAGGCTTGATCACACTATACCAAAGTTGCATTAGTAGTAATAGACTCCAACATTTCACATAGAGAACACTCGACAGCATCCCGATGCTCAAATTTTGGTTAAAAATTGCCTGTTTTGTTGTGAATTGGTAAATGTTTGTACATAATTATGTAAGAGAAGTCTATGAAAGAATCTCTCACAAAAAAAAAAAACTTAACACTGCAAAACAATGCCTAGGTGAGCTTGTATGGACCTTGGTCACTGTATAAATTGTGTGTCAAAGTATGACAGTAGAGCCCTTGGATTTGATAATTGAGTTAGAGGTAGCTCTCATCAAGCTTTGAACAAAGTTGTTGGTGCAAAATGAGGGAGCCTGTTTAGGGGGAAGAAAAGCCAAGTGAAGGTGGGTATAAGATTTTTCCTAGAGCACGATAGGAGTGCAAACATCACGCTTTGCATTACCATAGCCTTTTGGAGTAGCCATTTGGTGTAGTTGGCTGCTTCTTGCTTTCAATAATGCCTTCAAAAGCATCTACTAGTTGGCCTCCCAAGCTTGTTGGATCATCTTGAAGAGTATCAATAAAAACTCCTACCACACTCTTCTCATGATCACTTGCCCTCAACGTGTACCATGTCAAGAACTTCATTCAAAAGTGTTCTTTGAGATGACCTTGACACTCTTGCCATCAAATCACCTTCACAAAAAGTTCATAGTAGGTATTGAATTCAGCTTTGCCATTACGAGCGACCGCACCCTGCATGTGATCATTGTCTCCTTGAACTATCCCCATGCCTGACTGTGTACTAGCTTAGCCCACCTTTGAGGGGGGCGGTCACATTTTAAAACTTTAATTTTTGAAGCCTTTACTATTGAAAAGAAAAATCCATTTGCACTGTTGACATAACAAAACTCCTGTTTGTTGGTTCTAGAGCTGCAATGACAACTTTCTATAAGAAATTTCTCATCCTGACAATCTACAGATACACAAGGACTCTTTATCATGCAGCTAGAGAGTGAAGGTTTCTATCTTGCTGTGCTGTTGTGATGTTTGAGTGTACAAGGTGTTCTCCATTTTCATGTCTTACATTAGCACCTGTTTTAGAATAGGGAGAGTTTATACCTTCAAAACACTCATAATTGTCCTTTTGCTCCTTCCTTGTACTCGGAGACGCAGAGCTCATATGGTGTGCTTGCTTGTTTTGGTCTAGTGAAACCTCCTCCAAATCTTGAATCTTCAGCCCATTTTTGGGCTTATCAATGTGATAATCCAAATTGAAGACTTGATTTACGCATCTTGAAGTTCCTTCACCCACAAGCTTTGTGTTTATGAGCACAACATCTAAGGAGGCAACGACATCCAGCGACGATTCGATGTGTTCTGCCCCTTTGGTGGCGCATCCAGCTTTGCACACTACCAGATCACCCTCTGTGGAGAATGGCACTACTTTGAAGGTATGATCCATGAGAGGATGCAAATTTGATACCACAAACTTATCATGAATGTTATATAAAATGTTTGTTGAAGTGGGTGCATACATTGATTCACTTGCCCTTTGATGCCAGAGTTTATAACCTAACAACTTTGGCTTCATAGAGATTTCATCATCATTCACAGTAACAACAATTGAAGATGAGGTTACGTCTTCAAAACATACCATGCAAGGTGCCATGCTACATACTGCAGTCAAAACCCACAAGGATCAAGGGAAAACTAAAAGCTTTAAAAGACACAACTTAAAACTATTGATTTGAACTTATAAAATAAGACATGCTTGTTTGGTGTCTTCTACACTAGCCAGGCTCAGGGTATCTGCCTTTTATAGAGCTAATTTATTAGTCTTTGCACTTATTCCTTGCAAGAAAGCATGTTCACATTGCATCACAACTGCTACATGGAGCCTGTTGCCAATTGACTCACTTCTGCATCCAGTTTCTTTACAGCCTCCTCTATAGGACCATGGGAATTTCTATGCCCATTAGTTCCGTTCAATAAGCTATAGCTTAAGAGAAGGCAATACTAAAGAATATCCAAAGTTTGAGCGCCTTTAACAACTGAAAGTTGTTCTTTCCTTCAACTGCAAAGTCATATTACATGATGTTTAATAGGAGCAAAAAAGGTCTATGAATCATACATCAAATGCTTCTCTCCAGCAAAAACAAAAGAAACAAGTTTGCCTTGAATTCAAGAGGCACATATTGACAGCATGCCTGGCATTTAAGAGGCAGGTATTTACATCAGAAGCAAGCATGATGATGCATCAAAAGGTTACTATAACAGGCATTCTTGATTGTAAAGCATGCATTCAATACTGTTGACGCCTTATGATGGTTCCACTTTACTACACGGCACTGCTGCCAGCAGCAGCTGGTGGCTTTGCATGTGGCAAGGGGGCCCCCATCGCAAATCTTACTAACTACAATGGCATCAGCATGCATAGCCACAGCAGCTATGGTTATATTCAATCTAATGTTTCTCATTTAAGAGTGTTACACGCAGCTTCAATGGATGCCATAAGAAGGCAAAATATCTTGAATGAGGCGCTTGCCCTTGGGCTCCACAACAATATTATGGCTTACTAAACTCTGGTGTTAATCTTCACACACATCGTTCAACTCCAAATTTGTCTCCAATTGACCCTGCTCCTCCAAGGATGTCATCCAATATTGCAGGCTAGAATAACCCCTTTTTGCACCAAACTGCGCCTCTCAATTTCCAGGCTGCACGATCCATTGATGCAGATTCTCAAGCCCAAGCTATCTTAGCCGCTCATGCTCTTGCTCACAACTTGCCTTTTGATTATAACGGACATTCTACACCTTTATCGCTAATGCCCCTTCAAGCCAGGCATCATCCGGTTGGTAACAAAGGAACATTAAATCTGGGGCTTGCCAATGAGCAGCACCTTTGACAGAATGCAATGGGGAGCTTGCATTCTCCACAAGTAATGATCCAACTCATATACCATTTGACACTGCATACTACAATCATGATCAAGGCAGTCTAGACAACAAAAACGTAAAATGACTTACCCTGTACCAGCACAATTACATTGTATGCTTACCATAACCACATCTCTCCACATCAACAGCAAGAATGACCTTGTACTGCTGAAAATGTCAGAAAAGCTCTGCATGTAGCAAGTTACCATGATGGCCGAGAAACTTTTGTACAACACTCTACAGAATAGGACAAGCACAAAATGCATGTCATGAACAAGCATAAGTAGGTGGTTGTTACTTTATTCTAAAAGAAGGGAGTACTTTTCCCATACCCTTGCAATGAACACATGCCACAACTATATGGGTGGCAATTGGCACCAAGAATGAGGATATCTTGACATATGCAAGAATCTAGAGCAGGTTGGACACATCAGTTGTGGCAGCAAATTTTCGACCACAAGTATTTGCACAAAAACCACTGAATAAAACAAGCCCAATGCCAATTCTATAAGAAATATCAAATCTGCAGAAGACTGTTATGCATCAAGGAGGCTGATGATAATCAAGAACACAACATCTACAATTGCATCCATTCACCAGCTTGAGATGAGGTGCGCAAATGAGAAATGAAGAGCAGCTTTGTGATGGCACAGGCTGCTTATATGAGCAATGCAAATGCTCACAAAGAAGAGGCACGACTCTCTGTGATACAGCAATAATACATGATGATCTCTCATCATGCTAGGATTAAATTAAAGATGACCGTATGCTCCTTTTGGCTGTTTTGCAGGTTTATCACAGTAATGGAAGTCGGTGCTAGTGGCTTCTAGAATCCAAAACTCTATTGAATGCAAGCGTTGAAAAATTATTTGACTGCTCATACAAACTCATTGCAGCTCCCTGAGGTCATGGACCCCTATTGATGATCATTGTACAAGGCTGTTTCTCAATTGGGTGTTCCTATAGTCTCCATAATGATAACTTCTCATGTCTTTGTAATGATATCTGTTGATTTAAGGAAGACCCTGAATCTACCTCTAGAGTTGTTGAAATTGCCCCAAAAGTTTGCAAACTCAAATTAACTATAGAATCTTTTGAAAATCATCAAGGCCATCCAACTTTAGGATAACCTCACGATACTTAGACACGTATTGGGTCAATGTCAAATGGTCAATTTGACAATGATCCCAAGCCGTCTAGTTCTTCTCTTATTGTTTTCAAGGAGGAATTCCTTGCAAAAAACCTCTTGAAACTTTGACCAAGTACTGGGATGGTCCGGCACCTTTAGAATCATCCACCACTTATAGGCCTTGCCTTCAAGTGAAAGACTTGTCTCCAATGCACGGATACGGTCAAGGGTACGCCGCAAGGCATGCAAGTCAGTCCACTTGTGTAGAAATGTATTGACTACATCCTTGTTGCGATCCTTCTCCTCCCCTTTAAAAGTAGGCGGCTTAATATTCTTATTATGCGCCTCATGGGAAGGAGGTGGAGTATCTGCTTCAGCATCATGCAAAGGTGCTAGGGGCGGAGGAGGCACATCAGCTCCCACCGTATCCGTAGGCACCATCAAGATGCCCAAAGCGTGACTAGGAACCAACTAATTCAAGAGATCCGTCACTTTAGACAGACTCTCGTTCATGGTGGTACTTTGTTTCTCTAGTTCCACCGTGCGGTTGACTAGAAAGCCAAACTTGAGCATGTCGACAAACCCGTGGTTGTCGGCACTCAAGCCAGCCATATGGGCATCACCCGTGGCATGCACGTCGGCATGGTGCTCATCATGCATATCACGCTGTGTAGAGGACATGGTGTGTAGCTTTGAATAAGACAGAAAAGAAAGTACTGTATACTCGAAAACAAGCAAATCAGGATGAGAAGTTTGAGTTAGCACACATGCAAGAGTTGCATATAAGTGCATGTAGATGTCCTTCACTTGTAGGAAACCACTTGTAGAAGACTAGCCTTCAACACTTCAAAAAGACACTTTGTAAGCGTCGTTGAATAAAAGCACGTCCTTCAAGTCTTCAATTCTATAATTTATGCTCCGTCAACGCATAAATCCACCTTGCATGCACTTGCATGTAAAGACATTGAATCCGATGTCAAAAACGGACTCCAAATAAGAGAGAAAAAAGCTCAATGTGATATAAAAAATCACCGTAGATCGATCGTACAATTTGGAATTCTCTGCGTACAGCCTGCAAATCTTCAAGAAGATGAAAAAAATTGAAATCCAATTGAAGCCGTGCTTCAATCTCTTCAATATGGCTTCAAAAAGCTTTGAAAAAGGTTGCAAACCGGGTGGGAAAGGGGCCTATTTTGGGCCCCAAGGGAAAATTAGATTAGTCCACTTGGTAATCCAAAATTAGCAAGGATTAAGGCTGCCCCACTTCAAAATAGCGCAAACTTGAAGGGAGGAAGAAAGAAATGCTTGCCCCGGCCACTCCTTTGCTCCAAATCACCTACTTCCTTCACAAAAAATGCTTAGAATCCTCTGAAGAATTTATTTGGTACCACTACCGTTGGATTTGGTGACAAAAAAAAATCAATCTCCATAGCCCATAGGGTGCCTTCACGCCTTTGACTGTGTGCCCGAAAATAGCACCAAGTGCTTGAAGATGGCACCGGGGACTATTCCTACACAAAGAAGGCTTGGAAGAGGAGAGAAAAGTGCTCTAATACCAATGTAAAGACTCACGCAAGGGAGGTAGCCATTGCCACAAGCTAAACAAGGAGGAGAGCTCTTGTTACCACCCAACCACACAAGAATAGACCTAGCCCTAAGTGCCCATTGGGTTTTATACTAAAACCCTAGCCCATGTCC
>JAODKW010153079.1:0-11312 GCA_027576515.1 Dryopteris marginalis
ATATCTCTTGACTTTGCTTTTTTTTATCCTTTATATATAAAGTTTGAATAATTATTTTTTCTCCTTTTTTTTTTTTTTAATGATACAACAATTTGAAAGGATATGGAAGACGTCTCTTTTTCCATAGTAATTTTTTTTATGGTGGTTCTATGTCTTTACAAGGGGTTTTCAATTTGGTTTATCCCAAAAAAAAGAAATTATTCTTATATCAAATTATTCTTATATCCACAAGAGATATTTGCACAATATTTGACCTCATCTTTGCACAATAATTTACCCAATATTTCAACAAAAAATTATATTCATAAAAAATGGCACCACAGAGCACTATGTTTCTATAAGCTCGTTAATTAAAGAGTTGACAAATTTGTGATTATTTTATTTGGATCCATACACAACCTTTTTACCAATGTAAGGAGATAACTCAAGATTTAAGTTCGCCAGTTTTCGGGATTCCTATCCACTGCTCCGACGGTGTGCTAGCCTGCGCCCAATTTATGCTACTATAAGGGTACATAGTTGCGGTTGATTTGCAACTCTTTGGCTAACAAGCCCGTTCCCTTACGTTTTTTTACCTACGCAAGGTCCCTCAAGCTCAAGTCTTGTTTTGTAATACAACAGTATATCAATTGAGGTAAAATATAATTAGGTATAAATTTACATACTTTAAAGTAAGAAACTTATATAAAATGATACATTTAATACTCCTCGTCCTTTGTTTTGTAGATGCCATTCTTAAAAATATTTAGGGAAACTAAATCTTAATCATATAAATTCTCTTTGTGCTTGATTTCGTATATTTTTCTTGGACTTTAGAGGAGAGTTTGCTATAAATTTTATCTCATCCATTAGGTAAAGCGATTGTTATTCAGCAACATGATTCTTGGGACCTAAACTCATATGTTTGTAGAAGCAACAATTTTCAAAAAGTTATTGAGCAACATGATTCATGATTCAAAAAGTTATTGAGGAACATGATTCTTGACTATACTGTTATAAACTTGGTGACCTAAACTCATGAAATATTGTCATAAAAGCCAACGACAACTTTCAAAAAGTGATTGCATATCAACAAAAAATTCTCCTTCTTTTTCAATGATCTTTTGACTATGGTAACTCTTGTACAATGTGAAAACCCTAAAAGCATAGTGATTGGGTTTATTCAAAAACCCATTAAACTACCCCTCTCTCTCAAATTTGCAATTCTTATTTGTCCTAAACATCGTTTAAGAATATCCTAAGGTGGTGCCAAAATGTAGAGGAGGTGCCAATGGATTGTGTTCGAGACGAAGTATCATGTTTCATGTTGCTTAATTTTTACTTTTTGAGTGACATGTATATTGATCAAAAAATTAGGAAATATTACCTTACTCTCAAAACAAAAGATGAGTGATTTAATAAGCCTTTTTAATCCCCTTATTACTAAAAATGAGTGAATTCTTGAGACTTAGTGTAAGTAAGACCAAAATAGTATAAACAAAATACATTTCTTCACAATATATTTTATATTTTATCAAAACAATCCCCTTAGGTGCTTGTATATTGATGTGCTTTACTTTTAGCTCTCTTGGTGCAAGTTGGGGTTAACCTAGCTACCTCCATGTAGCAAAAATAAATAAATTCAAAGCTTTATAAAGATGGCCCAAGTGCCATTATTTCACATCGACAAGCCAAACGGCATTCTCTTTTGTGTTCTCTATAGAGAAGAAGGCAACTCAAGGTTGAAGTCTAGTTTCTTTCTAGGCCACGAGCCGCTCTCTCTCTTGCTCTCTCCACAAAGAAGACGGCAAAAGAAGGCCGTTCCCACGCACGCAAGAGTAGGACATCGTTTCCATGGCCAACATTGACGACATTACTTTTGATTTTGAACATGAATATACGACATCGCCCACGGGCTCGGATGATGCTACCGTGCACGATGGGGATGACATCAATCAGGGAGATCATGGCCTTGTTGATGAGGCCTACTTTGCAGCTTTAGTTGGCCGCCAAGATGCACTCAAAAGGAATTTTCAGGCTTTGAATCAGAACGTGACTACGTTGTCAAATCTTTTTAAATCTTTTATTGCATCACAGACTTAAGGAGCCAAGCTATCTGTGGCTCAAGGAGCCCAACCAGCCGCTGCAGTAGTGCCTGCAGCTCCCACCTCTAAAGATTCATTGGATGCTACTGCTCTTTAACTCAAGAATGTCACATTTCTTGAGTTCAAGGGAGAAGAGCGTGAATGCAACAAGGCTACAGTTCACACCTTTTTGCACAAGTGGGGTGATATTCATCGATTACAAGCCACACCACACCCGACAACAAGATAGTTGCAAAAACTAGTCTATCACTTAAAGGCAAGGCCTATAAGTGGTAGATGACATTTCCTCTCACTACTTGTCCCAAGTCTTGGAACGAGTTTCAAGAATTGTTCTCCAAGGAATTCTTATCTGATAATAAGCAGACTAAGAATTGGGGTGCTTGGGATGAATGACATATGATTGGGCATGAGACTGCACACACAAGCATCTCACCAGCTTCTCTCTCCTTGTTCTCTACTGCGCTGCGCACACTCTCTCTTTAACTTCAACGCACAATTCTCTCTCTTTTCTTTTTTTTAATGTTTTGTTTTGTGAAGGTTTTGTTTTGTTTTGGTCTTTGGGTTTTGATTGTTTTTTTGTTTGTTTTTTTTGTTTAAAAGAAAAACATGCCCAAAATTGTATCAATGCAAAGCTAAAATATATTGCTCATAAAATGTCCAATGCAAAGCTAAAAGATATTGCTCATAAATGTCAAGCAAGGGTACTATCCAAGTCTTTTTTTTTTAAATATGAGCAATGCACAAAACAAATTAAAGAGGTGTGTGTGTGTGTGTGTGAATGTGTGGGCACGTGTTTTGTGTGTGAGTATGCATGCACACAAGTGCGATGATGGTGCATATGTGTGCGAGTGCGAGAGTATAGAAGCACCAAAATCACCAAAATTGTAGCAAAATTACACACATCACATACATTAAAAATTGATGTAAATGGACAAGGACTAGCTTGCAAGCATACATACATGAACACTTGTGGAAAAGCAAGACCCAATTTGATGCCCGAAATTGCCCAATTTGGTGTCCAAAATTGATCAAAGATTAACCCAAAAAATTGGCAAAATTGTACCCACAAGTTCTCACATTGTGCTCTCAATCCATCATAGATAAAGAAATAAATCATCATTCATGCTCCACACATGACAAATATGTCCAAAATTGTCCAATAATTAACAAATTTTGCATCAATTTTATCAAATTTCTTGCACTAATCAAGCAATACACACATGGATTTTGCATACACACATTCAATTAGGCATGTACACACATAATTTTTATGCACACACACACACACTAATATTTAGGCATAAATGCACTAAAATTAGGTGCATACACATAAAAAATAGTGCACACATACTAAAGATTTGTGCATAAATCAATCAATTATGCGATGTCAACCATGTAATGCAAATCCCAACCATGTAATGCAAATCCCATACATGCCAATTGCAATAGATGCACACATAAATCTAGAAAATTTTTGTCATTACAATGGCATGAAATCAAGAATCCAAGAGCCCAAAATACCATAAATTCACTCACATTTCAAGTGCTAATGGATGTCCCTTTTACGCTCCACGTGAAGATATCCTCACACACATGTGTGTGTGGCACTTCAAAGCTTCAACCGCTTCAACTTCTTTGGCAAGCAAGCACACAAAATTGAGACAACATAAGCTCATTAGTCCCCAACGATACGATTAGTGTGCAAATTATGCATCTAGATATGCAAATATCTATGTGTAGGCACACAAAAATTAGTGGAATATTAGTGTGTGTTAGTGAGAAATTAGTGAGTGTAACAACAACATAAAGCAATGAATAAAAGCATGAAAGCAATACAAGAAATTAACATAAAGCAATGCACAAAAAGCATGAAAACAACATCAACATAAGCAAGATATAGCAAAAACATAAACAAAGATTAGCATTTGGGAAAAACTCAACCGATTTGAAAGGGGTTATGCATTCTATACACTCTAAATCTACTCTAATTTCCTAATCGTGAGCTCTTGAGATCGCACACCCAAGCCTCTCCTAAATCCAATTGATTTTGCAATCAATTAGAGCTTAATTAAATGTGGCAAGCAACTTGTATGGCACTCAACTAACATAGATTTTTGATCCCCGACAGCGGCGCCATTGGAGAACGGTGTTCCTTGTCTTGCAATACAATGCTAAGCATAGTACACTTGTAGCCCATAGTGTATGGATAACACAATGTCTTGAGGACTAAACCCGATTAGAGCACAAAGGCATCCCTTTCGGGAGAGTTCACATACAAATGCTCAAACCACTTGACAAATCCTACCCTTAATCAAGCACCAATCAATCCCTCAATCCCTTATGCAAACTACACAAATCAATAGAACAAGAACAATTCTAGCAATCCCACATGCCTACTCATACACTCCTATTCTTCATATTCATGCACTACATAAGCATTTATAGAATCTATTCTTTCCTAATGCAAGCAACCCACAAGCTCAAGCAAGCATTGAATCCCCGATTCACAAGCCTACAAGCTCAATGAGAGAGTCAATCCATAGTGTAGCTCATTGCCATGGCCATGGGCAAGAGCAAGCTTCAATGGAGACCACACACACACTCCAAGCAAGCATACAAATGGAAAGAAATAGAAGCATTCAACTAAACATTAGCTTAATCTACTTTGCAATGCCATGAGAGAATTAAGAAGAGAATAGAGTAATCTCATTGACTCAAAGGAGCCATGGAAGCTCAATAGTTACATTAGAGAGAGGCTTTGAGTGCTCAAGCTAGAGTGCTGACAAGCCTTTACTCAATAGCATAGATTAATGATAAGAAGTGTACCTTAGCTCTTCTCTACAATGGCTAATATAGAGAATTACCAAAAGTGCCCACACTAGGCCAGCCAGACACTAAGTGATTCAAAGAGGCTAAGTATACAAATTGGAACTCCACATAAGCCCATCAAAATATACAATAGTTCAATAATCATTAGCTAGTCGATTATAAGAGAGAAATGACAAAAAATACCTCCCGAGAATTTCCCATAACACCGCTTCCCTAGCATAAGAGTTGGCGGAACATACACCTAGCTCAATTTTTTACCTACTTGATCACATGTGTTGATTGCTCCCATGTTTGTAAAGCAATTTAATGATTTCATACTGATTTTTTTAGCTTCATTGATATATAACTTTGTAATCATTATAATAAACTTTCAATTCTAGACCGTAGTCTTGTTTTTTAAACTCACAAGTTAACTTTGATAAAATACAATATTTTGCTAGGGAGGAGTGGTGCCCCCCTAGCGTCTTCAAACATTTTCATTTCTATATAGCATTTGTTTGGCTCACTATCTTGGTTGGGTGGAGTGATGCCCCCCTAGCTCCTTGTAAAAATTTAAAAATCATTTCAAAAGGATTTATATATGTGGTTGGGGGGACTGATTGCCCCCTTACTCTTTCATACTATTGGAAAATGGTGCTCCCCTTAACTGTTGTATTTCCACAAACTTTTCAAAACAAACTTTTTTAAAAGAATGTTCAGAATGGTACAAATACCTGTTGGTTTAGGTGAAGTGGTGCCCCCGTAGTTCTTTTTTACTTATATACTCTCATAATTTCTACTTGATTGTTTCTACTTATCACTACCTTTGTTTTATCCATAGGATCACAAGTTATCTATCACACCCTGTCATTGACATCAATAACAAGTGTGGGAGGGCACTGACACCTACCTTCTAACCTATGTGGAATATGTTCTAATATATTTTGTGTGGTTGATGGTGGTAGGTAATAGCTCTCTCACTTTGCTTAGTGTGTTGACGTGATGCTATGCTTTTATGGATATTAGAGTTTCCCCTCTTGGAGTTTAGTTTTTTACTTGGGGATGTTAATCTGCTTTTAGCTTTACCACAATTGTTCTATAGTTTTTAGCCTTGATACTACTCAAGTAGTTCAAATTTTTAACTACTTTGATGTATTGAATCTTGCTTCTGAATTCATCTAACTCTAAGTTTATGGTCTATTCCACTTTAGTGAAAACCAGCCTCTTTAATCAATTATGGCTCTATGGTCTATCATGGGTTCAAACTACTAACACACACACACACACACACACTTGCACTCTGACACACTTGCTTCTTGTCTCCCTGTCTTCTTCACCCCCCCTCTTTGATATGGTGAACAAATCAGAATTTCAAACTTTGGAAGAGCATGTAGCTCTTGAAGTTGTTATTCCTTCCAATGGAAATGGCTCAAGAGTGTCAGAGGCTATCGGAGCCAAAACACCCCCATCATTTACTGTCGCTTCAGCAATCAATGTCATGTTTAATTGGGAATCTATATGCAGCATGTCCAATTTGGTCTCAATTTGGTAAGATTCCAAGAGTCATGTTCACTAGTTTACAAGGTAGTAGGAGCCTACTTTTCTAGAAGATTGGTACATGACTATTTGTAGGCGCGGCTTTCTGATATCACATTTATGATTATGCATGTCTCCCATTTGGGGAGAGGCTTCTTTAGGGCGCAATTTGGGTCAGTAGATCAGGCCAGTGGAGTTCCTGGTGCAGTCATTCTTCAAAAGTCCCATATATCATGTGCGTTCAAGAGGTTATTAATATTAACCCTTTATACATCACTATGGGTCTCATAAAAACCCCCCTCCACCCCCTAATGTATATATAAAGTATACATTTTTGGACAGTTTTTGAGTTAAAAAATCCCTGTCCGTTAAATCACGTGATATGATACATTTTTGAAAATTGATCGCCCCGGGGTGCAGTCTCTGTAAGGTTCCCTGTGGACTTTCACATAGCTATGAGCTTTCTTGATAAACAGACATAGGGTATGGATTAGTAGGTTTGGATGTTGGATTCGTGGTTACGACAAGGTTTCTAGGCCTTCTCCCAAAGTTTACGCCATATCTATAGGAAATCTCTAGGAAATTAGGAGCAGGCTGGGCTATGTAGTGGATGATAGCATGGTGACAGATGAAGAAAAGACTATTTTGATGAGGCTAGTGTTATCACGCTCTTTGGTGAAGGAACCTCCGCAATTTGTCTCCAGGGAGATATTTTTTACATCTAGTTTTCTTCATAAGGCTCCTTGGGCATTGCTTTGTATGTGGGCAGAAAGGTTATATGGTGGCAAAGTGCACTATAAAAGTGTCCTCTCAAGGATAGGTGACACAGCAGGTTAAGGAGACATAGCCTCAACCAAGTGTAGAGATAGTGGGCAGTAAAGGTAAGAATAGATGGGAGGCACAAAAGGCAAGAAGGAGAGAGGAAAAGAAGAGGAGAGGACTTGCTTGGAGATAATAGGTACCAAGTTGTGCTCAAGTTTAACGGTGGAAGACCCCTTCAAAGACTCCCTCTACGTTGGCACGCCCACCCTCCTCTAGTTTGGATCTTGTGCAGGATCTGGTCAGCACTAGTACACCTGGAGGTAGCTCCTCTTATGAGGAGTCATTTCCTACTTTGTTAGAATCTTTTAAGTGTCTCCCAATAACAATCCTATAATATTTTCAAGGATTAAATGTAGAATATAAGTTTGTAATCAGGCAGCCCCTGAAGACCTTCAAGCCCGCGACTGCCTAAGCCTCTTTTATGTTGGTGATACCTTTGATACCTCTATACTTGTGACCTTGGGCCTTGTCCCTCGGGCATTTTTAATAGTAAATCTCTTTTCTTTGGAAAAAAAGGAATTCTTGTTGTTTCAATCACGTTTTAATTTTTCAAAATTTGATAATTTTAGTCCCCCTCCCTCGATTTTTCTTTTTGAAAATTCTTCCCTTTTCACGCTCCCTCTTCTCCAATTTTAATCCTCTTCCCTCTTCATGCCCCTTGTTCTTTGAAACTTCTTGGCTATGGATATTTCTACTAGATCTAAACGTCTTAATGTATTTATAGCTACATACAATACATTTAACAAGGAGAATTGTTGGATCCATATTAATGTAGAAAGATGTAGTTGGATTATCATGCAATAGACACGTCGGAAGAAACAAACAACCAATAATCAATTCATTTTAGTCTAGAAGGACAGAGTGAAAGATTTTAGGATCGGGACAAATAAAAAAGCCATTAAAGAGATCCTAGTGCAGCATGTGTATATATGCATAAGGAGCTTCATATCAGCCCAACTTCCTTTCATCTTCCACTATATAGGCCAAATTGTAAATGAATCACTTTCTTTCCTCAAGTTACTTTTTGTTGTCTTTTGAAGCTATGGATTATTTAGAGAATGGCTATTGTGGATTCTATAGATTTATATCCCTCAAATGTGGAAGATTGGTAGCTAGTGGAGTGTATAGTCAATATTATTGATGTATTACACTCCTTGATAGGGCAAGATATGTACAAAGGAAGAACAAAAAGTAAGAATGGGATATTCTTTAATGACCACTTCTATACACTCCAACATCTTCTAGCTCTTATGGGGTACTAACTAGCCTACCCCTTCCTCAGTTTGATAGTGGAGAGTGGCCTTTGCCTTCACTAAATACAAGTAAAGCTATTGATACAAGTTATTCAATGAGATCCAGAGATGCCTTAAGATAACTATTACTAGCAAGCAATGCTGGATTTATCTCTTTATGCCATTGAGTCTCTTTGTTGATTTTTCTTCCAAGGTGCAAGTGAGGAAAGCAAAAACAATGTTCTCTATAAGACGCCTCCAATATATTAATGTTTTGGTTTTTTGGGTGAAGGATGACACATGAAAGTATCGAATGGAATCACTCGTAAAGTACATCTAGATCCCATAGCATGCAAGTACATGCTAGCTAGCCATAATTTTATTTTAACATTCTATTATAGTAGATGGCATATTGTGGATAGAAGAACAATCTCTTTAGATCACGATTTGGATGACTTTGGCAAGAATAATCTAGTAGATATTGATGTTGGGTTGGGCAATGCTATTGTTTGTATTGTGAAGCTAAGAGCTCAGTGCACAATAAAGAAGTTTAGAAATGATTTTGAGAATGAAGAAAATCATGCTCCACAAAAGTGTGTCTTTACAATCAATAGCAAAAAGGTGTAAGACTATTCCCTCACATTGTTGAATGATAGCTCAATAAAAAATAGAGATGTTTGACAGTAACAAATTTACTACCCAATGCACGTATCTTAAAGACAAGAAAATACTATCACATGCAAGGACATTCAAAATTGCTATTTCATGATATAAGGTTTGGATGGTCATACATTGAAACTCTTAAAAAGCTATTCTATAAAACTCATGATACTTTTCTTTACTTTCACTCTTGGGAAGAAGGATGTGGCTGCTCTTCCCCTAAAATTACTCAATATTGTTTAGATACTAAACCTCTGGGCTTACATGTCCTCACTGTAGATCTTGGTATCTATTATCACAAAGGTATTCAAGATTTGCTTTGCAAAGGATTTAATAACATCCCACATAAACCGATCCATCCTTTCCAATCTTTTAATGCTCTTTGGGATGGATGGCAGCTTGTTCTCTTGTAGATATCTCTACCTCCTTAGACTGTAAGACTCGAATGGATGTTGTCTTCTTTTCTAAGTTTGACAAATTCTATCCCAATTATGTGCACAACCCGTAGAATCCTCTTACTTTGTCTTCTTTTATTTCTCAAGTTAAATGGCTCACCAAAAATTTCTATTTTTCAAGGCTAGACAAATTTAGCCAAACAATTGTTGTCATCTGTAAATAGGCTATTCGCCTTAAGGCTCTTGAAAGAGTCTCCTATGATGAATTTATAGATAGTAGCCTTAACTTTGGAGGCCATTACCAATACTTTTCTCACTAGTTGTTCTAACAAATTTTCTTTTATTTCCCTTCCCCCTTCTCCCTCCCTTTCTTACCTCTTGGCCATTTATAAAATTCATAAAAATTATTTTAGATGGTTGACTAATGCACATAATTGTCTTTTTACCGCTGCGACTAATGTTATTACTTGTTGCCTTCAAGCTATTCTAGAAATACTTAAAGAATACACCCATTTTCTTCACTCTAGATTGAAGTCTTTTTCTCAGGGGGAAACCAACTCCCTTTGGCACTCAATATGATTTTTTAATCAATTTACCTTCACATATCTTTTCATGTCACACTTTTCATGTCACTAGTTGCTACGAGGCTATTCCTCATGAAGGTGAGTCTAGCCTACTTAGTTCCTTGGAAGGGCTTCTTAAATTATGTTCATATATTAAATATGTTGGCTTGCTTCACCTACTAAATCTAAGTCAGTAGACTACTTCATAAGTTTTCAAACTTTTCTTAATCTTAATAAATGGATATTTAACTAGTGTTTCATTCATCTTGGCCCTCTCATCAAAAGACATATTATGGGCATTGCCATGGGGTATTCTTATTATCCACTATGGTGTAGCCTTTATCTAACTTTTTTTGAAACTTCCTTTGTCAAAAGACTCTCTTCTCTTAAGGGTTATAATCTTCTCTCTATCTTTAAGCTTTCTTTTAGGTTTATTGATGACCTGGACTTCATTAACAATCCTCATATTCTGAAGTTTTTGGATCCATCTCAGCCACTTATCCGCACTAATCCTTATTGGATTTACCCATTACACATTATCCATATTAAAATCACCTCTACGATTCTTGAAAACATCACTTTTCAATCCACCTATTTATGTTCAACACTTGAACTCTCAAAACCCTTTATTGGTTAATATACTTCTCGAGTTCATTGAATAAAGGACAAATTACCTTGTGACAATGGTTCTTATATTTTCTTGCATAGTAATCATACCCGAAATCAAAGTTATAATATAGCCATTTCTCAGATTATGCCTATTATCTATTCAGCATCCTCAGCTTCCATTGCATTCTAGATATTCAAAAATTAGTAGAGCCATTTCAGAATAATGGTTTTAATCAATTTTATCTTCACAAAATTATAAAAAAAATTCTTCCAACATCTTTCTTGGCATTAGATTTGATATTTATCAATTGATTAACTTTCTTTCGAATGGGATCTCCCTTACCTCTTTGCTCTGGTGGGACCTCCCATCTAATACATACTTGCTACAATTGCTGGCTATCTTAATATGGGACCTCCAATTGGCTCATCTTTTTGTTGGAGTGGTGGGGTCCATGTCTTAGCCCTCTTTGGCTTAACACACATACCTTCCTTTACTTAAACACTAGGTTTTGTATACTTAATTCTCCTTATTCTCCCTTGCATTGTCAAAACCTGTGTAACAACGGTGGTGATCCTCCAATTTTGAATCTACCTTATTTGGGG
>JAODKW010154190.1:0-11311 GCA_027576515.1 Dryopteris marginalis
GCAAAGGTACTCCGCCAAGTATGCCACATGTGTCACAAAAAGGCAAAGAGAAGGTAGATGAGCCCCTATGTATGCCTTATGTATCTTCAAGGTACTTGCGCATTGATGCAGATTCAGATTGCTCTGATCAAAGCCTTGATGAGGAGTTTGGTATTCCAACTGTGAAAACACCAGGTGTCGGAAAATCTAATGATGCTACAAATCTACATAGGTCAAGTAGAAATAGAAATCTTGTGTGCAGAGATTCACTTATAATGAATATGTTTCTTGTCATAGAGCATATATGCCAAAAGTGGTACATGATGTTGAGCCCACATGTTATGAGGATGATGTTGGAAATGTGCATTGAGATGATGCCATGGATGAGGAAGTGGCTACACTAGATATGAGTGAGACATGGGAGTTGGTGGGATTGTTTAAGGGCAAAAAGACCATTGCATGTAAGTGGGTCTACAAAAAGTGAAGCACAAGCTGGATGGGAGCATTGAAAGGTACAAGGCAAGGATGGTTGCGATGCTCAGACGTATGGTATTGACTATGAGGAGACATTTAGTCCAATTGCCAAGATGAAATTGTGCAAGTTGTTATAGCAATGACTGTGGCTAAAGGATGGGCTTTGCATCACATGGGTGTAAAGAATGCTTTCACTCATGGTGAGTTGCAAGAAGAGGTATATTTGGTTCAACCACCTGGCTATGAGGATATGGATCACCCAGATTATGTATGCAAGCTAAGTAAAGCCTTGTATGGGCTGAAATAGGTGCCAAGAGCATGGCATGAAAAAATTGCAGAGTATCTTGTCACCATTGGATTTCATTTTATGGGAATAAGAGTTCTTGTTTAAGATAGGAGGTAGAAGGCGTAGTGTGAGCAGCCATATGCTAACAAAATATGAATGTGATGTATCTAAGTATAAAATTATGAATGCAAGTACGTGTAAGAAAACTGGCAGTGATATCCCATGCTTATAGTCACATGGTTATGTGAAGATTCAAATAATTTGTATGAGTGCATGTTCATGGGGATAAGGGTGTTTTTTTAGGATAAGAGGGATTAGGCGTGGTGCAAGGAACCATACAATAATCAAATGTGAAGGTTTGGCATAGCATAAAAGTCCAAATGCATGGATGTGTAAGCAGAGTGGTAGTGCTATTCTAAGCTTGTAGTTTGGGGTTATCTAAAGGTTTAAAAAATGTGGATGAGTGCATATTAATGGGGATGTGAGATGCTATACATTAGGGGAATTTTGGGGTTTCAAAATGACCCTCTAAGGAAATTCATGTCATGATATTCCCTAAAAATTGAGCATCTAGTAATTTTTTTTTTGCAAACAAGCTCCAAATTTGTCAGACTTTGCAAATTTGGATTCTACTCATCAAGACCTATCCAGTGATATATGGGTTGACAAGGTTTGTAAGTGGGGCAAGGAATTTACACAAAAGATTCCTTTTGGCCCAAGGAATATTACTATTATGGTAATATTCCTTCGGCTACAAGTAATCTTTTGTATAACTTCCTTATCCCACTTCCAAACTTTATCAACCCATATATCATTGAAAATCTCTTGGTGAGTGCCCAACTTTTGCGGAATATTGTGACATGAAATTCCTTAGAAGGAACTTTGAGACCCCAAAACTCCCCTAATGTAAGCTAAAACACTGTGGGTGTGGTGTGAGAAGCCATATAATAATTGATTACTTTATGTTTGAGTGCATACTACAAAGATGGAATATATTTAATGGATTGCATGTGACATTTCAAAAGACTGAAGGTTAAAAATTTGATGCTAATAGGTATATAGATTGTGGTGGCATACAAAATGATTGAATATCAAGGATAATTCTTAGTGTTTTTGTGTGGGTGTACAACATAGAGGAAGTTGAAATTGGGGGAAGATCTCCCCTTGGAGTTGCAAGCCACCTTATGGTATAGGATCTCAATATACTCTGATCAAGCTTGAAACAAAAAACTAAATATTTGAAGTAACAATGCACCATTTGTTATCACACCAAAGTGGACTTGCATCCGACTATGCACAGCCAAGCTTTAACAACAAGCACCTTAGCCAATTTTTTTGACAGCTAACACAACAAGCATTAGGGGAAAGGTGAGGAGTTCATTAAAAAATAGGCTAATAGAGTGATGCCATGTATACAAAAAAAGTGTGAACATGTCAATAAATTCCAAAATCTACTTGAAAGGTCTAGAATTCAACCCATCATCCATTGCCAACCACTACTAGTTGTGAGGCTTAAAAATTAGAATCCCATATCTCAAGGGGTTCAGTATGTATTTTTCCCCTATAGCACGTGCGTTCAACAAAATGGATTTTAAGTACCCCTTATGTATGTATATTTCTATAACTCCATAAAGAAATAAAAGCCCTTTTTTTGAACGCACATGCTATCCTACACAAGAAATCTAACACTCATAGCTTCTTATAAGCTTTGCTACTCATCCAAAGGTTACGATTATCTCTCGATGCATGGCAAAGTAGCACCACTATCCCAACAAAAATTGGTAGATCACCTTCAAGATTCTAAGAAAAATTGTCTTATGACATCTCAGTCACCATCACGGCATCCCAAATGTTTTTACCACATTCGGTCAATTTCCACATCCATACGAATGGTCATGAGTCCATTACTATCTCTTCTTATCACAATATTGCATACAAAATTTTGATAAAAATTTGTTCAAAAAAGCATTATCTCCAATGCAAAACATACATAAAAAACACATGCTTATGTGGATCTGAATTTTTATATAACCAATTACCAATCTTTAAGGTTACCTAGGCTTTCCTATGGTCTTACATATGCATATGTTACTACAAAATAATTAATTAATACAAATTGAAACACTCAAATTTTTTTATTGATGGGATGCTGTCACACTAGAGCCACTTTAAGAGCTGTAATTTCTTGAATAGTTGGGGCTTTAGGAGTAGAATCTTGGGGGCTTCACTATAAAATATGTTACTCTATCACACGAGCTCAACAAAAGGTATTTTTAAAAGCCTTTTTTTATAGAGTTTTTGATTTATTGAAATTATAGCTTGATAAAGATAGAAGACAAATCCCATAATTTTATCATTAAAAATCTAACTTTATTATAAAAAACATGATTTTCAAATACTTTACAAGCATTTAATTATTCAAATCAACTCTATCATGTGAGTTCAACACTAGGTGTTTTTGAAATCTTTTTTTTAAACAATTTTTACATATAGAAGGGTGCCATTTAAAAGTGGTATTTATTAATTGAAGAGAAAAGCCTATGTTTTAGTCTTGAAAATTTTATAGACAAGGGTTTTAAAGAATAGACCTTGAACACACATGATATATAGGTTTTACATATATCAACCCCCCCCCCCTTCAAGGGCACAACCTTTGAAATTGGGCTTCCTTTTGTGTTAGTGGATGCCTTACATCCACCATCCATACTTAAAGCTATCTTGAAACTTGCATACTAGAAAGGAGAATTTTGGGGAGAAGCAATTGTTAGCAAAAAGTAATAGAGCTACATGAATTTTTGAAAGCTAACTGGCACAAAAGAACTACTTAGGGCTTATGGATTAGGTCCTTTTCCCTTGACTTTATTTAAATTCTTTCCTGATAAAAATATAACCAAAATTGCAAAATTTTCTTATTTAAAAGCTAATTTTATTATAAAAAATATACTTTTTAAGAAATTTTTAATTATTAAATTATAGAAATATATGAGCGCTTTTTTACTATATTTTTCTAACAATTATAGCTAATTTTTCTTATTTATTTATGCTAAAATTGTCATAAAATACACACATTATTTAATAGTATTAGTTAGTACAATGATAAAACTATTCTCATAAATTTTCCATGAATTTTGTACCCTACTAAATATTTTACTAATTTCTCATTAATTATCTAGGTCTGTTGCTATATTTCCCTAACTATTAAACCCAAACATTTTAATTAAGATGCTTTAATAAGGGATGAATGGTGAGAGACTAAATTTTCCTTAATCATTAATAAAAATAACTAATTATCACTCCTTAATATTTATATATAACTCATATAATTGAATAGAATGAATTATTTCCCCAAAAACTATTTAATCATTGTTTAACAATTATAATGCAATTATGGAAAACTATGTTCTTTATCGCTTGCTCCTTCCTACACATAGAATTGAAGAAATTAGTTTACAAAGAGAAAATCATGAGTGATAGAAAATACCTAGGGCTGATATGGCTGGAAATTATAGGGATTCTTGGTTTTGAGACTCTCCTCAACTTGATTTGTGTGCCTAAGAGTGACATCGGTCTCATGCTTTTATGGCACTAGGGTAAAGAGAGGTAGCATTATAAAGAGCACAAAAGACAAGAAAATTTGAGCCCTCTTACCCTATTTTTTGCAAAAAGCAATAGCTTTTCTGACTTGGGGCCTAGGTACCCACCTTTTTTGCCCAATTAGAACTTTTTCCCCTTTTCCTATAAAACATAGACAATTTTGACCTTATACCCCTTTTATAGACCACTTTCTCACATTTTTCCCTAGGGAGTTTATGAGCAATCAAAAAAGGGGATTTATTTTTAGGTAGAGTTACATACAAATGTACATAAGTAGGGGTTTTTTAGTTCAAAAAGTGAAAATTTTCATACATAAGGGCTAGTTTTTTACCAAAATACATACATATGGAGTACATATATTACTTAATTATTTATAGATTAGTGATTATTTAAATATCTCTTGTTTGCATGTATATATGGACCTTTTACATAGTGGATGTTGAAGCATTTTTCTCACAAAAGAATTAAATTTAAGTGTACAAAACCTTAAGTTTATGGGAATTACAGCCCTTTGCACACTTATTACAACTCAAATTTAAGAGAGAAAAATCTCAATATGGACATAATAAAAGTCAAATTTTCTCATTAAACTAATTGAATACATTGTAATAATATGAGATTTTCTTGATAAATAAATTGGCCCGTACGATACATCCTCCCACACCTAGATTATTTGATATGTCCTCATCTTGCAAACAACTATGGATAATATTTAATTAGGGATGTTTCCTATTCCCAAGTCACATCTTTTGATTAATAATCCTTCCACTTGACAAGACGTTCTTTGATCGTCCTATTTTTTAGCATGGTTTATTAGGTAGGAATCACTACTCGATCATCATCAAAACTATGATTTGACCTAGGTACATAAGACTTCAAATACATGGTGCACTTAAAGACTCTGTGGGAGCTTTCACTTGTAATCCCACATCCTTATTATTAATATATTGGATTAAGATCTTTGTATTTCCAATGAACTTAGTGTGCTCCTCTTGGGTCATATTTGGAGAAATAATTTATTTCTCACAATGAATGGTCTTTCTTACCTCTCAAGATTTGCATAATGCTTTTACCTTGTTATGCCTATTATGTTGATGATTTACATGGAAATTGTCCAGATTCAATTGTTACATATACACACATTGCTATTCTTGTGCTATTGATGGTAATAGTTCTCTACAATTGATAAAAGGGCTGGTTCAATTATGGTAACATTGGTATCAAAGCCAAAGATTTTTCTTCTTGCTTAAGAAAAAATGTTCCTATAAGTAATCCATGAAGGTAATTCTTCTTATAAATTAAAGTAAGTAGATTTGGAGCTATTATCTTCATCTAGTTGTTCTAGAGACTCGGTAGAGTCTCTGTCTAAATCCTACACCGTTAGTGGGTACCTATGGTTTAAGCATGATTGACCATGTGGAAAGCGTCCAAAGTTTAAAATCTAAGAAGTCTCCCTATTATGCCCCACTTTACTATTCTAATTTATAGGTGGAGTTCTTATCGTGGGTGTGGGTACTTGAGGATTTGTAGGCATGTCTGACATTGAAGTTGCTACAATTGATTTACATTCTATTAATCTCTTGGATGATGAAGCATCTAACAAAGGTATGAGAAATGTAAGATACCTTGCTAGCAGGTTTCAAGAAACGCAGACAAAACCAAATCTGCAAGTAGTTGTGCAAGCTCAATTGCATGCTAAGAAATTGATTCCCCCTATTCAATAAGAGAGAGCTTGCACTTTAGAACGGTTGGAATCAACAAGAAGGAATGTTTCAAGAGAAGGAAAAAAGTCTCCTGCTTGATGGAGAAGAAGGCCTGAATCTATGGTAAATGAAGGGCATAAATGTAGAGAGTGTAAAAGAGAAGAGTGTATGGACAACCAAGCTGAAGGCAACAAGGAGGGAGATTCAACTAGATGTGAGCACTACAACAAAGAGTTGCCACCAAGATGACAACACACAAAGCGCTTTCTTGATTGTGCTACTAGGCAAAGACATCTACCAAGTCCAAGCTATGGATCTTCTTATTCTAGCCAAGTAAGTAGTGAAAGAAGGAACCTACATCATAGAAGGAGGAGATCTCCAACTCCTCCCTCTTGATCTCCCAGCTCTTCAAGTTTTGCTACTAATACACTAAAAGCTAAGTCCAAAAGGAAGGGGCATAGACATGTACACCCGGCATGGAAGAGATCTCGTCACCTATAGAAGGAGAAAAGAACATAAACTTTCTCTCCTATGATAAAACTTATGGTGCTACGGATAAAATCCTCAATTTTATCCATCAATTCATGCAACTTTTAGAGGAGAGCACTTTGATGAGCGCTCCAAAATCTGACATGTTGCTATGTACGTCCAAACGTTTTCTAGACAATTGTGGGATAGACTAGGGACTGAAGGAATATCACTAAGAACATGGAGGGATTGTCAATTTGAAATCATGAAGAAATTACTCATAAAAGAATCTAAGGATGATGTCCTTATCGCATGGCAAAGCCTCAAGCTTGAGTAAGGTGAAACTATCCAAAAGTATGTGGATAAACTTTGGGGCTTGCATCTCAAAGCTATCATTTTTAAAAGGATATATTTCTTGATAAAAAGAAGCAATTTTGTGCTGGTCTCCCAAATGATATGAGTGAATGCTTAGAAGCCCAAAACTATCTCAGAGATTATTCACCACACCATGGTAGCTTCTAAGATTTATAAATTTTCCACAAAGTCGGTGAATAAATCTTGACATGAAAAAGGACATAGGCATAAAAAACGAGAAAAACATCTTTCTAACATCAATTACTCAACATCCTAACTAGACACTCCCAAACAACAATATTTTCAATCAACAACTACACAACATACTAACTAGACACGATCAAAAAAACCTTTATTATAATACCACTTGCTAGCAATCCAACCCAAATATAAAGCTAGCCATGCTAGTCAGCTAAAAAATTGGCGATCTAAAATGTGACATCCCAATTTTGTGGAAAATTGTGCAAATGTGGGCCACCAATGCCTACAACCTACATTATAATACCACTTGTTAGCAACTACACCTAAAGATCAAGCTAGCCATGGTAGTCTACAACTAGCTAAACATATGGGGATCTAGAAAGTGACATCCCAATTTTGTGGCAAAGTGTGCAAACGTGGGCCACCAGTGCCTAGCTTAGCTTTACCTTGCAATAAACAAATCCCAAGGGTCCCATTTCCCTTTGCTTGACCACCCAAAAAGAATCAAAATGGGAATACAAGGCTTGTTATAATTAACCCAATTTTGATAAAAAATTTCATTTTTGTTAGAGTCATATCCATCTAGCTATATAATTTTCCCTTCCTTGATCTAAAGCTAGCACAATTGTTGACTAATTCTAGAATTTTTAACAACAATTCATATCTCCTGTTTTGGGTGGTGCACCACTAGAAAACCTTAGGTATCACATGCATTCAGGGGGTACTTAAAAAACCCCTTTATTAAAATTCCCCACTTAATGAAACAACGCCTCTTTACTTATGCACTAGATGATTTCTTTCTAAATTTGAATTAAAAAATCCCGCTTCCTAGTACTTTTTCTCAATGTGTATAATCATAAAACCCCTCATGATGAACTCATATGGCAAACTAACAAATTTTAAGGTGAACTACCCAAGCCTACCATTATAATGTAAGATAATATGCTAGAAATCTACCTAACTAATTTTGTCCACCAATCCATAGAGAATGGTTTTGTTGTGGATTCCATTCATTCATTTTCTAGGACCTCGTGTGCACCCAATCATTTGGTTTTTTAATTACTACAAATTTTCACATATAAAAACAAGTTGCTTAACTATTTCCATTACAACTTTTATTAATAATCCCTTCAAATTACTGAAGTCAATTTTAATAAATTTTTCTTGAATTAAATATTTTATACAACAATTTATTATTATGCCTAGTTGGTTGGAAAATAAATTCATGAATTAGTCATTTAAAATTCACTATAGCCAAGGGAACCCCGTATTCTAGTTGAAGTGTCATCATCTCTTGGCCTAGGACCCCCATATTCCATATCAAGTGAGATAATCTCTTGAGTAACAACAAAATCCAAAATCTAGTTGAGGGTCTAGAATCCAATGTCTTATCCATCCCCAACTGCTAACAGAAAGTCATAGCCTCTTATAAGCTTCCTTTCTCCTCCAAATATTGTGTTCATATGTTAGTGGGTAGAAAAATACCACCACCAATTCCATTTTCCCAAGAATATTCAATAGCTCAACCACTATGATTTGGGTGGGGAAGAAATACACCGGTAGGGTAGAGGATTCACCTTTGGGGTTCCTGAGAAAAATTGGTCTATGATATATTGGTCACCATATGGGCATCCCAAAACTTTTGATCGTAGCCAATGAATATCCTCTAGGTGTATACTATGTCAAAATTGCACATAACACATGTGAAAAAGAGATAATAATTATTTAAATAATCCCTTATCTTTAAACTTTTATGTAATATATGTATCGCTTATTTATGACTTTTTAAAAAAATAGTAGCCCTTATGTATCAAAAAATTCACTTGTTTAATTAAATACCCCTTATAAATGTACATGTTTTTGTAATTTGGCCATCCCTTATTTTGTTTCCATGTGCTATATTACATATTATGATGAAGGAGAAGGCACAACCTAGAAGGGAGACTCCAAAAGTACACCATTGTACTATAGAGGGATGGGTTATATAACATAACCCTAGCCCTAGCCTGTGCTTGGTCACATTGGCTGACTCGACACTACAAGCGTTGAGCTCCCTCACCCCTCTAGCCTTATGCCCACATGTAAAGCCCCCGTTTTGGGAATACTTCCACACACACTTGGGCGCTAGCCAATTTTTCTCCTGCACTACAACTTTTGTGACATTACCTCCCCCTTAAAGCACACTTTTGTCCTCAAAAAATATATACGAGTAGCTATCAATGATGGAACTCATGTGCTCCCAAGTAGCAACTTCCTCTGTTTGACCTTTCCACTTAACTAAACACTCACAATAAACCATATTTCTAGTGTGCCAATTTTGATAGTCCAAAATACGTTCTGGCTCATGTCAAAGAGATGGTGGTTTTAGGACTTCAACCAAGGCTTCAAGACCTAGTAAACTCTCCATGTCACCCGCCACCTTTTGCAATATCCTAACATGGGAAACTTGGTGGACTCTCAAAGCCTCTAGTAGTTGGAGTTTATAAGCTACATCACCAACCTTCTTTAGGATTGTGAATGGAACACAATACCTAGGAGAGAGTATTGCTAACTTTACCATTTTAAATTTAATAAACAAGGGGAAACCTTATGGAATACTCTTTTGACTTCCGAAAAGGATACTTTCCTACGACTCTCATTAGCATATGTCCTAGCAAGATCTTGAGCTCAATGAATACTATCTCACACAACTTTAAGCATATCTTGCATGTCTTACAAGAAATATTTACTGGATTATATTTTTTCTTTCTCAAGTCCAACATCATTAGGATAATTAGGTTTAAATCCATGCATGAGAATAAAAGGAAAAAATCTAGTAGTTGAGTGTTTTAAAATGTTACAAGAAAATTGTAACTAAGGTAGGTTATCCTCCCAATTAGATTCTACTATCTTATGCTTAAAGCATGTATTCCAAAATTGGATTAACTTTCTCCATGTGTTTATCTGACTCAGTATTGTCTGTTGTACTCATGGTTAAATTAGTGTTGAATTTCTTAAACATCACACGCCGCACCGGTTCCTTGTAATAAGATGGCTCACCGCAATCAGTCAACATGATATAGTTTATAGAGGGAACATACCTATCAGGTGGAATAGAGATACTTTTAGATTTATGCAATGCTCGTTGCTCAATGACAGCCTACTAATCAACTCTACTCTGTATTGGCTCATCTTGAGCTATGACTTGTTGTCTTGAAGTACTAGGTGTACTAGATCCATCTTCCTGGAAGATAACTCTCTTAATCTCCTCAATATTTTTTGGTATTGCATGAAACTTGGCTTCATTAAAATACACATAATTGCTACGGATAACCTTTCTCAACTCAGGATCCCAAAGTCGATATCCCATGTCACCAGATTAACCATAGCCCAAAAAAATGCACTTCCTGCTCTTTGGTTCTAGCTTGTTCTTGAAATCCTTTGGAACATGGCAATGAGCCTCACAAACAAAGACTCTGAGATGCTTGTATGATGGCGGCTTGCAAAACCTCCTAGGGGATTCACTAGTAGTAATGAGTAGACGTCACCTGCATGCACCAAAAAAGCCAAAATCACTCCCTATATATGGAATATCCCTTATAAAATACACTACTAACACTTCTAGTCAACCCCCTTCCTTACACTCACGTGTTACCATACTACATCCATACTCAATCCCCTAGGGCTAGACCATACCACTTCTTCTTTGTACAAAATGTTACTAGGAGACCGATTGATAAACAGCTATTGCTATAGCTTCTGCCCAAAATCCATTAGGAAATTTTGCATTAGACAACATACTTCTGACTTTCTCCTGTATGGTATTATTCATCCTCTTTGCAACACCATTTTGTGAAGAATTGTATGGAGCAGTGAGTTCTTGCTTTATTCCTTTTGTATCACAAAAGTATTGAAAAGCCTTTGAGACATATTATCCACCATTATCAGTGTGTAATCATTTTAGCTTCTTGCCACTGTGATTCTCCACCAGTGTTACAAATGTCTTAAATACATTCAACATGTCATCCTTGTGCTTGAGGAAATGCATCTAGACCTTACAAGAATATGCATCTATGAATGTAAAAAAATAAGAGGCTCCCCCTAATGACAAGTTAGGCATTGGACCACATAAATCACTGTGAACTGGTGCTAGCCATTGGTCCTTTTTGTTACATCTATGCTTATGTGGTTCTTGTGTCTATCTACCTTATAAAAAATGTTCACAAAATTCAAAATCATGAAAAGAGAAACCAGGTAAGTAACCTGAGCGTGA